>CM024241.1:80503106-80562753 GCA_013421045.1 Propylea japonica
TTTCCTTCAAGTATGAGCTTCAAAGAAGATATTTTTAAGCATGAGTTCTTTCAAATATGCAGAAAATACCTAACAGATGAAAAACATTTCAGAATAATCACCAACATTCACTATAAAATCGGCAAAAATACGAATATCTACACAGAAAGAAATCTAACCAAGAGTGTCAATAAATTCAAATCTGATACATCATTTTGCTACCTCAGACGATTCAACCATCAAATGTTCTAAAAACATAAACAGTCCCTGTATTTTCGATTGATACTCGTGATAACTATAACGTTATGAGTATTTTCGTCGTTATTTTCTTGCTCTTAAATTCTTTGTCTACTCTTGGTGAATTCAGGTTAAATATCAACATAAGAAGCAGGTTAGTAAACCCCTATATTTCTAATACAATCTGTTCTACTCAGACACAAAAGATTGGCTCCCTTTCTCCATGCATGTACCTGTAGAATGTGAAAGCTTTTAAGGGCATGTCAAGATAACTTTTGATCCTGTCAACAAAGGACGCAATATTCTGGGACGATAAAATAAGGATTCATTTCAGAACAGGACGAACAGGTAAAAATATTTCTCAAAGCTCTCCTTGTTGGAATAAACTCATAAAATTCTTCAACTACTGGTCCAATAAAACATGGAACACGTACGATACACCACTATAGATTGTAAATCTTTTTTTCGTAACTTACTACAGATACTACGAATTCAAATGATGGGGTCAAATATTCTTTCTGTATAAATTTAACGCTCTGAAAAATTGTCCTTGCGATGGCAATAAACTATTTGATTATCCACTGGATAAACTTTTAATTCAAAGGTTCCAAGTACAGTGACATCCATTTAATTTTGCATCGGTGAGGTCAACCCTTGACCGGGGTGTTATTCTATGAAAGTCTTTGAGGATTGCCAGACCGTACAAATAGTTTCCGATTCTTCGAATTAATTAATTATATGTTATTTGGAAGAACTTATCGAGAGACAATCAAGTTGTAGTTGCACGCAATGAAATTAATAGAAATGCCTGTATCGACAATTTCGATAAGAAAAAATATCTGAGCTCTACTCATTTTCTATGTAAAAATTATAATTATAACAAATTTATTTACAATGAAAGTACATTATAATCATCAATATTAGAAACTCCATTGAGAACAGAGACGTAAAATGCCGATGCCAGTTTTGTGGTTGTCAATGATTTTTAAGCGCTCGTTTTACTTGAAGTAGTGCCATATATCGTTTTGCCTAAACGTCCACTTTTCGAATTTTGAGCTGAAAATGGTTTCCAAAGATATGATGACTCCCTGTTGACGAATCCGTGGTTCAAATTGAATTTTGTCTGTGGGGCCATCCCGCCGTTAGCACGATAACAGGGATTGTCCTAGAGATTGAGATTTTCAGGGTGAGTTCGGTTCCCAAATAACGCGTTAGTTCGTTAACCAGCCAAAGCTACAGGGTGTCCTATAAAATGTTGGCATTAAAAATTTTTGGTTCACAATATATCAGATAAAACGAAACCAATCAAAAAATGAAATTGCTGCCACTTGCAAGATGCTCATAATAAGCCTGCAAAATTTGTAGCCATAGCATTGAGTTTAAAAATATAATAAGTATTTTTAAACTCAATGGCCATAGTAAGAATAGAACCATAGAAAATTCAGTAACAATGTTCGAAGAGAATAATCATATTTTCATAACAACATATTCAATTCGAGTGAAAAATTATTTGTGAATGAACAGGATATACTGAATGTACATGCAAAATTTCAAGTGGATCGCATCATCTGAAATTAGAATTAAAATTTTTGCTAACATTGATTTTTTTCATATATTATTTTTTAATAATTTCCAGAATATAATACCGATCGTGCGTTTTTTCAATAAAGCTTTGATTTGTGGTCCTGCAGAAATAGTTTATGGATTCCTATTCTAGGAAAATTTGGTGATTTGAATCGATTCAGAACAGGTCATGGTCGTTGTAATTGTTTTTCATCTAAATAGAATTATTGATGTGAAGGTGGTGCAGAGGCATAAACATTCATTCTTTTGAAAGTTGTTCTATTTATGAATTTCAAGATGGCTTTGAGGGTATTCATTAAGTGTATAATTCCTTTCTGATGCGGATAAAGTGAATTCAAAATTATTTAATGAATAATTATTGTTTTTTCTCCTGTTGCTATTTGCGTTGATGTTTATTTGATGATGTTTATAAGGTTTTACAAGAAATTTCGTTGATGTACCTCCAAAGGAAAACTTTTTATATGTTGTTATGAAACCTTCAATACATACATATAAATTCGCCCAGACTTATTCTTGAAAACAAATCCAATCAATACGGGTGAAAACAATTTCTTCCGAGGTTTCATCTCGGTGCTCTTGCATCATCAATATGTAAAATTGAGAAGTGCTCCGTGTTATAATTTGTCTTAAAATACACATGCTTAATTATATGATATTAGTTGATGTATGCTGTTACTAAGAGAATGTTTATATCACTAGAAAATTCATTTCATCAATATCCCGTATACCCATATATGTAATTACTTCGCGACAATTGATTAATAATATTTCGACCGTCTCAATTGAAATATTTGTTGATTTCTTTTCTTCAAATTTGAAATAATACGAATTATTGCATTCATTTTTTGATGCCACACTCAGCTATAAATCGCAAGTTCTTCAGATGAATGAATAACAATAATATTTCGAGAATTATATTTATCCATATTATAGCAGCCTTGTCTTCGTAGTCATAGAGGATTCCTGTGAAAATATTTCAGCAAAGCCTACCATATTATATTACATCTACTTACAATGAAGCAGAGCTTACTGTTTTGGCCCTACACACTAAAGAAAGAACTAGAATTTTTTTTCTTAGAATCAATTATTCTATAATAAGTTCTCAAGTACCTAAACGAATGTGGGCGCAATCGTTTGAAATTTTTTATTCATGCGGTTCACTGTTGAGTTGAGTTGAAATTTAACAGTTCTTGAGTCGGCGTTAGAATT
Organism: Propylea japonica; assembly: GCA_013421045.1. Taxonomy (NCBI): domain Eukaryota; kingdom Metazoa; phylum Arthropoda; class Insecta; order Coleoptera; family Coccinellidae; genus Propylea; species Propylea japonica. Next base: position 80,506,116 of record CM024241.1, read on the forward strand.
CAAAGTGTGAAAGCCATAGTCAAATTTTACTGATTCTTTTAATACCAGTTAGCTGACTTCCTTCTGAGGTCTCAATCTTGGTTTTGAGTTTTCCATCTTATGAATATTAATGAAAAAAGTACAGAAATTACTTTATCTGCGCTACAACACCTCATTGTTTGAATATGCTGATATTTTCAGTCTTTATCATATCGAACAAATGGTCATATTTCATATCTCACATGAAGTCATTTTGAAGGATATCTGAAAGTCGATTTCAATAATATTCAGTTAACTTCTGAAGAAGACAAACCTTATATAAGGAAGTAAATATTGTCAATAGATACAAGATTTAAATGAGAATCTGATTTTAATCTGCAAAATTAAAGTAGAATAAAATGAGAACTCCGCAGTTCCACATAGCTGAGGAAATAGCATTTTTATTTTAAAAATGTTGAAAACACACTTAATTGTTTTTTTATATGGAGCGATAAATGTGACCTTCATTCGCTTCAACTAGAAAAGCTTGCTGATTGCAAAATTCATGAACAAACTACGATTTGATAAGCGTGTAAACTCAGTAAACAATTTTATGCTAATAATTTCTCTACCGTTTGTAATCAAATAAGATTAAATGAATTATTTATAGCCACGCTCTTTCTTCATGTATTGAACTCCGAATAGCTTCTTAGTTTATTTCATTTAAAACCATTCCCAGAAAAATAATGTACTTTGATATTGGTTAATGAAATGATTCAAATTAGAGTGGAAAATATGCACGGTGAAAGTTACCATATTGTCAGAAAAAACGAGTGCTAAGTATATCGTTTTGCCCAAATGTCTGTAGTTTTCGAATTTTGAGCAAAAATGGTCTCAAACGATAAGGTTCGACTCCCTGATGACGAATTCGTGGTCAAATTTAATTCTGTCCGTGGGGCCCTCCGTTCGTTAGCACGATAACTTTCGAAGAGATTGTCCTGGAGACTTGAGATTTTTGTTCCTCAATATCTCAGACAAAACGAAACCAATCGAAATGAAATTTTACGGCCACATGCAAGATGCTCATGATAAGCTTCATGCAACATTTTGTGGCCATAGGGTGAACAGAACCATAGAAAATTAAATTGGAATATTGAAAAGAAGCATCATATTTCCATAAAAAGACATCCAATTCGAATTAAATTTATTTTGTGAATGAAGACTGATATACTCAATGGTCATGCAAAATTTCAAAAGAATCGCATCATCGGAACTATGGAATTGTTAAATTTTCATTTTCTGATATTTTTGAGAATAAAATTTCGATTGTGCTGAGATTCTGCATTTATATCTTTGTTATCATTCTCAAGTCCCATATAAAATTTTGAACGAGCGCTCAAAAGTTCCTGCTCAAGGCTTTTCTCATATTTTTATTCTGATCTACAGCTTTCAGGTCAAATTAAAATTGGAAGTGTTGTCTGTGATCTTAGGAGTAGAAAAATGACAGATATTCTTCGTGTTAAATAAATTACCTGAATAAGAAAACATGCTATCTTCTTGTGAGGATTATTTTCACTCAAAAAAACATTCACTGCTTTATTCTCCAAAATCTTATGATATTGAGTCCACCTACGATCACGAAAACTATGTTGGGTAACTTTTTGAAAAGGCTCTAATGAGCAAATCTTTTTTGGAATATTCGAAAAAATTTAATGATTATAAAATTTTGCTTGCATTTTGGCGATCCTAAGTTGGCAGTGGTGCTACTAATGAAAAAAAATTTTTCCTCAAGATAAGAGCAGGAATATTTACTAGGTCAACTTTGAATTTCTTGAAATCTGAATCAATACTCGATAATAATGACGGCATGTTGATAAAATATCTGTATTTATTAAAAATATAATGAGTCTATTTAGGGAAATTGATAGCGCATTCGTTGATAGGGGTTACTTCAATATCTCAAGTTATTTCCGTATTTTTCAAGTTCCTTCACCTAGTTTGCTTGAAGAAATAGATCAAAGATTGAGCTATTGTAGAAATGTAAACACAGGCCAGCTGACGATTCTCACGTAGTTACAAACTATTCACTGCTCAACGATTCGAACCAATGCGGCGTTGCCACTTTGTGCGATAATTCTGAAGGTTGGTGGATTTGACGAAACATGATCGTAAATCATTTACGTTTTTGGTTTTCAATTCTGAATTATGAAGCAAAAAATATATCGGGGTCCCATGGTGAGTGGCATTATTAGATCAAAATTTGCGTGTTACGAAAATGACTCTAGTTCGCCTCAATATTTGAGATTTAAGTCAGAAATTTAGAAAGTGATTAGATATTGATCTGATCTATGTCACTGCTTTTGATTATAGTTGTCAGTTATACAGGATGGATCAAAGAAAATCATTGAAATAATATAATGTAATAGGCCACTCATCACCTTGGGACACCCGATATACGTGTATGACTCCAACTTTCTCTCGAAATAATAGAGAATAGGTTTTGTTGGAACAAATACCTACTTATTCAGTCAATTAATTCTGGCTTGGAGAGGGCGTGAGTAGGAACTACAGAAAGAAGAAAATATGTGTCAATTGCAAATTTTCAGTGCAAATTTCTGATGTACCATTAAAAAGCCGAACCAATTAATATTAAGTTTAAAAATTTTGGGGAAACAGACACAGCGAGAATGCTTTTTCATCTATATATTTATTTTGATGAATTTGATAAGACAGAATGTCTTCTTTTCAGTCTATTCATTTGTCGGATTAGATGATGTATTTTCGACCACATTCAGTAGTTGTTATTTGGAGAAAAAGTGATGATAGCTATCAAGTGTTAGATTCAGCAAAAAAAGGAAAATTCCACAAATGAACGTGGCAACTCCGCGTTCCAGCGAGAAACCCAACCATTCGGATACCACGTGCATCCAAAACCGGCTGATAAGAATCCATACTGACACAGAGACAGTAATAGCTTGTTTTCTTCCCCTCTTTCTCAACTCGAATGTATACAAACCTCTGGATCTCCACTTCCAGACTAGTATATTTTCGCGATCAGCCAAGTGAAGACCAAGACAATTTTCTAACAGACCCAGAAGGTTTCCTGAAGATGGTGTTTCGTCAATGAAACTTTGTGCCAAACGGTCTTTCCGAGATCTGCTCAAAGGAGTTAGTAGGAAACATCACCAAAACATCAGCAGCTCAAACAGCGATGCGATTTCCCGGCAAGAAACAGAGCTTCATGAAAGTTTTCCCAATAAATGGATGCGGCTCAACAGGCAGAGCAATAACAGGTAACTGCTTTACATTAGATTGATATGTGTTGTTGTGTATTATAGAGCTGCACTTGGGGTCAATGAAACTCTGTATTTGGGTTACTTATGCAATTCGAATACGGGGTGGCCTACGTGACTTGCCCGGCGTATGTTGTTTCTTCATCTCTGTCTTTCTCCGTCTCTCTTTGACTTTCTGTCTGGAGACAAAGGATTTTGTTATTTGTTTGGGTTGGGCTGGCAGGCATCAAAACATTGGCAGGTCTTTCTTGGTATGCCGTATTTGGATTATGTATTTCGATTTAAAAGAACTTTCTCAATATGGATATTCAAGATCGAAAGCTATAATTTAGAGCTTTCTCCGATGAAAAAGTTTCGAGAAAACGTTGTCTTGGTACCTACCTGATCTTCTAAGTTTCAAAGACTGTCATAAGATATGAATGCACGAATTTTCTCAGTTAATTATGTGGAATGTGCAATAATTTCCGTATTGCAAATTGTCAGTTTCGAGAAAACCATCGTCGTTGTCAGATGGTCATCAAGAAATTCAGCGTCATGAATTGAACAAGTGGTCAAATTCATCTCGGAAGATATTGCATATTAGATTATTTTTAATATTAATTTCCTAACAAACTGCTGACATCCCCAAATTGGTAAAATTTCATCTGACCAAATGTTATATAATTTCAGGAAGAGTTTTAATTTTCATGTTCGTCATTCATTGATGTATGGTTCGTACAATGAAAATTATAATCGTATGAATTTTCTAATGGAATCTGTATGATAGATAAATATTTGTTCAAATCACGCCAGAATTTATAGTAGGTAGCAGGAACGCCAATTTCAACTGGTCTGAAGTTTATTCGTAAATCTTTATTATTCTTTCTATTTCTGAAAATGCTGATAAGAAGGAAATAAAATATACTGCAATGCTGATTCAGTTTTTGCAAATAATTCGTGGCTATGTTTGTTATTCTCAGAAACTATTTTATGAGATCTCTATTCAACGAAGAAGCGGTTTTTTTTGTTCGTCAGGGTCTCAAATTTTCAAAACTGAAATCTGTGAAGAGCCTCAGAATATAAAATCTGTCCCTTCAGAAACTGTTCGATACTTATAATTTGAACTGAACCTATATGTACGCTATAGAGTGTCTATAAATTAATTGTACAGAAATTTAAAAAACGCAAAACTATTCTTTCTATTTATTCTATTTCTTTTGATTTATTATTAGCAACCAATACTTAAGTACATATCGGTAGGAAAAAATGAATAAATTCAAGAAGATATTCATGAAACATTGAAAAATGAAGTTGTAGGAAATAATTGGCATAAAACACATAAATGAAAATATTCGAATTATCGTTTTTTCATTGGTTCACTCTTGATCGAAAGAAATTTCGAAAAATTTGTGGAATGTTCAATGAATAATTGGAATTGGGAATTTTACTTTATCGTCGCAGATCACTAGACGCCGATGATACCAATTCTATTCGATTTTAGTACATTAATATTCATTACTTCCTCTACATATACGCCGTTACTGAAAAATTCAATGAAACACAATAAAGAATAAATTAAAATCTTCTCACATAATGAATTAATTTCAATACGTCCTTGACTAGCGAAAAGATGAGTATCATCATCGAAGATTCTAAATTATGTAACAGGAATTATATCAGTCATGGCAGTTCATGAGGATAAATTGATACCTATATGAAATTATTTTAATCACAAGTACACCACAGTCTTCTATTTATGGAATATATGAATTTAAATGTTCTGAATATGTTGACGGAAAAGATTTTGTTTTGTTTATCTGGCTCTTTGGAACACATATAAGGGGTTGATTGCCTTGAAGCTAAATTCTACTTAATAACAATGACGAAGTTCAAGTTTGTTGCGAATATCGCAAGATTGGAATGCAAAGAATCTATATGATTGCTCACCATTGTTTGTTGTTTATGTATCAACTCAACTTTGCGACTATTTAATTTGCCGGTTAGTTAGAAAGTAAACACCATGATCATCTTAGATTTTGAAGAAATCCGATTATTTGAAAGAAAATTTTTGAATAACCATTCAATTCAAACTCGAATGAAAATATACAGTGTGTTTGGTCATGACTTAGCGATAATTGGAATACAACAAATATCCTAATTTTATCGACAAAAACACCCACATTGGGGAGTTTCCCCTCAGTTTGGAGTGGCTCCCATTTTAAATTCACTTTTTATTTCAGTCGACCTACAAATAATATAGATTTCTTGGACATAAAGGTCCTACAGATGTGAAAAAATGTTTTCTGAAAGATGATACTACCACCTATTTATTAAAATGGAACAATATGAAATATTCAACTTTGAAATGTCATAAAAAAATTCAGTGAAAAAAGTACTGATTTCCTTAGTAAATCCGCAAATGTACAAGAACTAGCACATTGAAGTATTATTTTTTCCAAAGAGCTAACAAGTAAGGATATTAGCTACCAAACGATACCAACATAATTTCCCTAAGTTACATAATTCGGAAGTAATTGCTGTTCGAACTCATGGAAATTGATGAAATAAAATAAAAATCAGTACTGTACTTTCTATCATTTTTAGTATCAACAAAAAATTAATCATAAAAATTGCTCAAAATGGCCGCCTCTGCTTTGTAGACAGGCAGTGGCCTGTAACAACAAAAAAAAGTTTGGGCGCGCTCGCGTAGTGGTCATGTTCGAACAGCAATAACTCGCAAATTATGTAACTTACAGAAATGATGTAGGTGTTGTTTTGTAGTAATATCCTTGCGTATTAAATTATTGAAAAAAAAAATACTTTAATGTGCTAGTTCTTTTACTATTGCGGATTTACTAAGAAAATCAGAATCAGTACGCTAAGTCTTGACTAAACACACTGTATATTGAAATATTGTGTCCACGATTATTTTATAATATCCAAGGCCGTAGCCAGAGTTTCGAGGGGGTCCACCGAATGACAAAATGACAATTTTTGAAGGAAAATGTTTCAATAATGTTCTACTGAAAAATTTCGAGGGGGGAGGGAGAGAGGGTGTTGGCTCCGAACCCCATCGCTACAGCCTCTTTTGCTCGGCCATAATATATATAACCTTTAATATTAGGCCCTTTCTATTTGAGGCCGCATCACTTCCAAACTGATGCAAAATCAGTTGATGCGCTTTCTATTTGACAATGTTGTGATTTTGAACTGATGCGCATCACTTCCAACTGATGTTGCTTTCTGACAGAATCAGTTTAATTCCACAATCACTTCAGCTCATCATAACAATAACATAACCTAACATTTTGGTGAAAGTTTACAATTTACTTCTAAACATAACAGAAAGTGAATTATTATCCTCGGTTTTCATTCTTAGTAATGAATAATTCATATTACTTCAAGGATTTCTTCCGAACTATCGTCGATGGTACTCTGATTTCAAACCTTATCGTTTTGTTGATTGTCATCCGAAAAAGGCATGTTCTATTTGTCAAAATCACTCACTTCCAACTGAAGTGATTTCGGAAATTATTCAGGCAAATAGAAAGCTAGGATTATATGTTGAAACTGATATTCCTTCAGTGTTTGGGAGTTTCCTAACTTACATGTATGGGTGGAATACTTTTCAATCTAGGGCCAAATCTACTTCGAATATAATGAACTTTATTACGAAAAACACAATTACTTCAAAAAATTACTATATGTCAACATGATTTTTTTCACACTTGTAACAGAAGGATCATATTACGGCCGCCAAATGTTGAAAACTGTTAGCAAAATATTTAGTATCATGAATAAAGAAAAGTATTCTACTAGCGGAAAATGGCTTTTATTCACACAGTGATTTAGGCCACTCGCCTGCGCCTTGTAGCCTGACTTCGTATTGTATACTTCATACTGAATATATATACTGAAATGAAGCATTAGCTATGATAATATATGAACATAAGAGAGATGAAGTGATCTCATGTTGAAGCTATTGATTCACAAATCAACGATTAGTTCAGTAGTTCACTTTTCTACATAAAAAAAAATATTCGAGATCATTGTCCCCTATAGCAAGTAACTAGTTAAAATATAGAAAACAGAAACTAGTTAAAATGCCAAAAAATTGATGCATAACCACAAAATTTCATGTAACAATAATATCAACGTTGAAATTGGCGAAATGAACGGCTCTTCATGATCCAATAACCCTAAATAATGACCTCAGGATGTCCACAAAAAATTTAGGATAAGTTCATTGAACCATATTAAGTTAACAATAGCAAAAAACAATTAATAACTATTCAACTTTTATACATCTAATAGAATCGACCTGAATAACCGTTGTTATTTATTTGCTGTATTGAGAGCTACCGTTATGAAAATCATAAAATTGCAATTAGAGATGTCAATTTCACATGAAAAATACATTCATGAAATACAGTAGGTACACACAACTAATTGAACACAAATAAGCGTAACATGTAAACTAGGAAGTCTACTCAATTTTAATGATAGGTACCACTTTCGTATATTGAGAAATGACCACCGTCGAGTTTGAAATGATTCTTTCTAGGGCAAGCTCATAACAAAAACACGAAAACCTAAATTGAAAAATAATTACATCATATTCGTGACATATATAATGATAAAAGATAAGTAAAACAATGGATAATGATGGTATTATCATTTTGATAGCCCATTATAGACAGAGATAAAGCAATTTATGTTAGTGTAGGTATTTGAGCTGTATTTGTAATCAGAAAGATATTCTAATTTATTAATTGATTACATATTGTATTATGATTATAGGGTGTCAGAGATTGTTTGAGTAATCGAAAAAAGAGGATTAGATACGAACAATGCATTGCATGTTGTGCCTATCATATAAATTAGGTGGAAAATTTTGAAACTTCATATATTCACCATAAGCATAATTAAATATATTCAGTAAAATTATATTTCAGCAATACCACAAAATGCATAAAATAATCATTGTTCAATTTCCTGAAATTTTTGTTATAGAAGTTTCAGTAGAAATTGGATGGTTATTTCATCTTATTCAATGTGGTCATTACTGTACAGTGATCCATACATGGATTGAAGTATAATTGTAAAAGAATCTTGGAAGGAAGTTTGATTTGAAATAGATAAGTTTGATTCTGTTGTGAACCATAAACAAGATAACTTTTATAGGGACGTATACCTAAATAAACTAATTTAATTTTTCTATCACGATTAGAAAACGTGCCATTGAAATTCGTGAATAAGCAACATGGTTTCTGAGTGTTATTATTTTTCATTAATATGAAATATTATCATTTTGACATAAGTTTGTCACACTTTTTTATCATTATTCCGAAATTAAATTCGATATTTAGGATGAAATACCACTATTTAAATCTATGGGAGATGATTACCCTTCAGTAGGGTCCTGTAGCGGTCTTAGAAGAACAGAAGATTCGAAAATCATCACTTGGAACGCCAGACCTGGTTTAAAACAACCCTCCTGGCCCAAGAGCAAGAATTACGTATTTGTATCTGAATATTGAAGGTATTTATTCGAATAGTTTTAAGTTCCAATTTTATAAAAACGGCGAGGCAGGTTTTTTTCTACTGAGGTTTTTCCCTGTGCTCTGGTATCATACGATAGATAGTATGGTACCCTGTTTTGCACCAACCTCAGCTAGGGACTTTTTTGTTTCATGTATTGTATTTTGTTAGCTCTCAATTCAAAAGAATATATATATATTATTTATTAAAATTTAGTACTGTACTTGGGTATGTAGTTGAACTCCTAGACTAGACCAATTTGAATGAATTTTTTTGAAAACGCGTTTGAGTGCCGTCCTGACAGCAGAGATTCACAAATAACCGGACAGATAGCGCTGTAGTAGTCATCTAGAATATTTATTTTATTTATTTTTATTTGTTTAATATATTTACTTCCCAACTGTTGTCCTGCCATTTTTTTTGTTGCTTATTTGTGTGTAAAGAACATCATTTCGCATTGTTCTGTTATGATTCAAACAGAAGCAAATATTAAGAATATTCTTTCAACCTGTTAGTCTCTAGGTGAGCCTCCGGAAGTTTTCAAATATCAGGCAACAATTTATATCCGTACTTCCAAGTACGAAGAAATTTTTTGGTAACAAGAATTCCCTCCATTTTTCTGGATCTTCAACTGGAAACTAATTGTAGTCATTTTTTCCAGAGCGCTCTCAACAATACAAACCAAAGCAATTCCAAAATCATCTGTATGGACCATAGCATCAAAGGAGGAAAGCAGGGAATTTATGGCAATCTTTCCAGACCTTGTTAGAGATTTGACAGACGCTGGGCGTCATACAGACATTTCAGAAATAAACAAAAGATATGCTAAATTGCTGCAGTACAATGTACCCAGTGGCAAAAAATCTAGAGGATTGGCCGTCATTGCTGCTTACAAAATGTTTGAACATCCAGATAGACTAACTCCCGAGAGTTTAAGACTAGCAAATATTCTTGGATGGTGTGTTGAAATGGTGAGTTTCTTTTTGCTATAATTATGATAATTTAGCTTTAATTCATAGTGTTCAAGTTTAAATCGCAGCCTTCAACGAATTATTCGTAAGTAATATCATAACGGCATCTAATGTTTTCGAGAAAAATCGAAAAACACGTTGTTCTTAGTAATATTTCCACAAGAATGGAGTACTGAAGTTACAAAATCCGAGCCGTAAAACAAGGATTTTTGCAACTGCCAATATTTATTATTGAAAAACATTACTTTGAATTGTGTTTTTTTCGATTTTCCTCAGGTTAAGTATTAATTTGACAACTGCCAAGTTTCGCTGCGGGTAAACGGGTAGCTCGAGAAAACTGCTGACAGCTGCTGCCAAACAGTTTTCCACCTAGAAACCACTTGTAATTCAAAATGCACCTTTCTGATTGGCGGAAATTAAGACGAGGGAAAATGTCTTTGTTATATTCGAAAAATTTTGGATAATTTCTCTGAAATTTGCGGTGCTGCTATGGAGGATCGATAGTATCAGATGTAGGAAAATTTGGTGTTTGACTCTCTTGTGGAAAAAAATACTAGTATTAAGCGTTTTCTCTGTTAAAGGTTTTTCGCTGGAGATTTTTGCATTTTGCATCTCATACGACATTACTCATAGGTGCGTTGCTGAAATGATCACAAAAGTTATTTACAAATTTCTTTTATTCAGAAGAGACAGTAATGAAAGACAATACTCTTACGCAAAATTCCGTTTCACTCATTTCAGATACGTATAATACGCTACAGTAAAAAATTAATTTAATGATATAGATATTGCTGAAAATAAATATCATTTATGGTTTGAATGATGCAATAAAAAGAATAACTATTTTGAGACATTTTATTGAGATCTGAAAGCATAATTCGATATGTGCAATAATTTGACCTTGCATGATATTGAAGGTCAATGGCAGTACTTCAGGGCAAAATATAATGTTTGCATTTGAATATTTCTAAAATTTTTACTAAATTTTGAATTATTCAGAAAATGAAATTGATTTCTCAACGCAAAAGGAAAGGATTGTGTGAATAACAATTTTCAATACCTCATCATAATTTTCACAACGCATATTCATATTTCACGTGCCTATCCCGTGAATTCTAATATTGAATAACACTTATCGTATGATTATTTTCCATTGCCGATTGTTTCATTCATTCAACTTCGATAAGAAATAATAAAGCATCGTTATTTACATCAGTCACATTCAGATATCATTGTTCCGATAGAACTGGTGTCATTATCGTCACCATTAAAGTTATTTCAATAATGGTCGTTAAATGAAATCAGAAACAGCATTTGATTACTAGTTTCAATTAAATATAGATAGATGTATAAGCGAAATTCACTAGAACTCGGATTCTTTCCCTAGGCTATTTCTTTTTGACTTCAAATAACTAGTTATACAATAAATATCAGCAATAAAACAATGTACGAGGTTTGTTTTTATATTTCGGAATTATTGATGTTGCAATCTGTAAACTGACAGCTCTGTCTTACGACATTCTTAGGGTTATGGGTATCCGAAACGTTTTCGTGCGATTATTATTATATTATTTAGAATTATCAAACTGAATGGACTCTGCAACAGTGCAACGACGAATTCAGTTTAATTTTTGGCGCTGAAGCTCCATCCAGGATCAGGGTTCGTCGATGGCATGGAGAATTCAATCGAGGTCTTAGTTAGTTCCAAGAGGAACCAAGAGGAACTTCGTGAAGGTTGTCCAAAGTCAGTTGTAGTTTTGGAAACAAATGATGTCATGCGCGTATTGTCCTGACTTGGCGCGGAAAGACTTCTTTTTATCCTCGTATTTGAAAAATAAACTGAAAAGTCATCATTTGTATTCACCCTACGAAGCGTTTTAAAATGAATGTTTTAGAGTGACAAACATGCTTTGAAAATTGGATCGAACGTATTAAGACGTGTGATAACGACATAACTCTCTTTTTGAGTGCTCATTCAACTTGAACACTTGCTATATCGTTTCACCCAAGTGTTTGTAATTTTCGAATTTTGAGCTGAAAATGGTCTCAACCGATAGGGTTCGACTCCCTGATGAAAAATCCGTGGTCAAACTCAATTCTGTTCGTGGGGCCAGCCGTTAGCCGTTAGTTGAAGGACTGTCCTAGAGACTTGAAATTTTCAGGGTGAGTTCGGGTTCCAAATGCCTCGGTTAAGTTCGTTAACCAGCCAAATCGAACTGGGTGTTCCATAAAATACGGCCATTCAAAATTTTTGTTCCTCAATACTAAATGAAATGTCGCGGCCAAATGCACGACGCTCATAATAAGCCTCATGAAAAAATTTCGTGATCATAGTGTGAACAGAACCATTAAAAAATCAATTGTAATATTGAAAAGAAGAATCTATATACATATTTCTTATTGAAAGAAAACCGCAACACGTACTCTCTTTACATGTATTTTTTACATATTTAATTTTCTGAATGAATTCCAGAATATAATTCCGATTGTGTTGGGATTCTCCTTTTATGTATTTGGTATTAATCTCAAGTCCCATATAGAATTTCGAAGTAATAGTTTATTGCCCCACCACAATCGCTCAAAAGCTCCTGCTCAGGGCTTTTCTTGAATTTTTGTTGGACATTTCAGTAAATTGAATAAGGTCATCTCGAGTATATCAATAAAACATTCTCCTCTTACAAAAGATAACTAGAAAGATTTATGATGAACTGTTTACTAAGTAAACTCAACGTTCTGAATTTGAATGTATAGCAAACCTGTCGCAAAACATAGGGTATCGGTCAATATAACCGGTTTCAAGAACCGTTTATTAAATAGTCTACTGCTCTCGTATTTCGCACCAGTTTGGATGTTAAAACGTTCACGTTATATGGAAGATAAATCATTGGTTCATCTTGTCATTTCATAACACATGTAACCGTAGAAATCAATCTACTGGATATTGCTTTAGGTAGAAATTAGGATAATCTAATATTTGTTTCATCTGAATCTATTTATACTCGTATTATACAATAGAAGAATATTTTCTTCTTAGCTGTACCTTAAGTCATTTTGCATTGATTTTCTGTGTTTACGTTAATGAACTGTAAATGGAGTATGGAAGTAAAAAAAACATTCAGATTAATCGAATAAATGCATAACAATAAAATAAAAACTCGATTTTTTCAGTGGAAAGTAATAATAATATAAATATAACTTTTCCCTTCAACTCTAAATAAAAGATAGGTTTGAAGCAGGTATATGAAATTGAACAATAGTAACCCGTTTTAATGTTCAATTTATGGCATTTTAATGTGCAATTGTCATGGGCAAACGAAGACGAAGTATTAAAAACTTTTTAATTGGGAGAACTGGTGCGCAACAGAAGTACCCCAGTGCGATCTGTGTGCAATTTTAATTGTTTTCTATACCAATGGCACACAAAGAATTGCACCAGTTCTCTCATTGGAAAACGCTATCAAAGTAAGATTCAGAAGCAATACGACGAGTTAATGTCACATAACTACTGTAACATAGGACCAACGAAATTATTATGTCTAATGTATGTGTTGTGCAAAATGAGAATGTATTTAATTAATAATTTATACTCAATTCATAATGCGTTCGAAGGAAAAATATAGATTATAGACTGGATGCAAATTACCTCAAGTCTAACTTATTCTGTCACTTTTTCACCATAGATTCCATATAATTTTTAAGTATCACATTCTCCTAACAATATCTCATCTTTAACCTTCCATTCAGAAAGTTCTGAAGAAATATAAATATAATATAAAATAATTTTTTTCCAGCTTTCAAGCATGTTTGTTATTAATGCCGACCTCATGAATCAAACTGAAATCAGACGTGAAGCACCATGCTGGTACCGAAAGGAAGACGTAGGTCTCATGGCTGTGAATGACAGCGTGATGCTAGAAGGTGGAATGTACGCTATTCTCCGCAAATATTTCTCTGACCACAGTTGTTACCTTCCCATACTAGAACTTTTGCATGATGTCACCCTCAAAAGTTCCATGGGACATACCCTAGATAAGCTATGTAGTAGTCAGGGTCTTGAAATGTTCACTATGAAAAGATACGACTCTATTGTCAAATATAGGAATGCCTATCTCACTTTCCAATTACCTGTAGCTTTAGCTATGTATTTAGCTAACCATACAGACCTGAGATGCACAGACAAGCCAAAACCGTTCTTCTTGAGATGGGACATTTCTTTCAAGTACAGGTAAGCAGTGCTAGTTATAATTTGACTAAAATAAGGGAAGTTTCAAATAGCGTGGTTCTTTCAAGGATAAATAAAAACACATAATACTTTTGTAGTTGTAGTTTTGAAGTATCAGGTATAACTTTTATGTATAAAATATGAAATAAAGCGAATAGCAAGTTATTGCAGCTCTACAGGCGTTCGCTGTTTTGCGGAAATTTGGAATGACATTTTGACATAAATGAGGCTTTATCTCACTAATGAAGCGAATAATTTCTTGGCTTAGTTCAGGAATCAATCGTGGATTATTTTTATAGAACTCCATTTTCACATAACCACGAAGAAAGTAGTCCATCACTGCCAAATCACATGATCTTGAGATCTTGGTGGCCAATTGACATCACTGTTCCTAGAGTTTATTCCTCTAGAACGTTCTTAGAATGATCTAATGGCTTCAGTTTCTGTGTTATTTGAAACTTATATGCTTTCCGAGCTTAATTCTTGTGTAAAATACACCATGTTGTGGGCCCACTGAATCCAACCTGTGGCGAACGCAGGAGTGGGTATTTCAGGGTGTCAGCAAACTTTTCTCGAATCAAACCAATATGTTTCGTGAACGACCACTACGACTGAATTTTTTCACTGATTTGATCTTCCGATCCGATATGCAAAAAATATTTCAATAATAAGACCAATAGTGCTCTCAGAGAGACGATTATATTAAACATAAAATTTACGTAATTTTCTAAAAACATTTTAATAAATATCATACATCACACTTCCTGAATGTCCAAATACTGCTTGAAATTTTAAACACTTTGTTTGGCCGTATAGTCTTTTCAGTTACTGCAATTCGATGTTCAAAAGTGTTCGAAAGCTTTTTTTATTTCTTGCATTCTAGTATATATAATTCGTCGTAATCTAATAACACTCCTTTTGATTGTGGTATCCATATAATATTTCTTCTTGAAATAAATGGGAATCAGATAACAAGGGTTTCTGATAAAACATATGAGCTCATATTATCTTTGATCCACGGAGCAGATAAAATGTAATTCGAAGTGTTATTTATGTGTTCAGATGATTAACTCACGATTTTTTTCCAGGATGATTTCTTGGACTGCTTCGGTGATATAACCATCACAGGAAAACCTCCAAGATACATACAAGAAGGCAGGTGCACTTGGCTTGCCGTAGTAGCCCTACAAAGGGCAAGTCCAAGCCAGAAGAAGCTTTTGCATGAGTGCTACGGAAAGGCTGATCCTTCCTGCGTTGAAGCAGTCAAAACTCTGTATCGCCAATTAGGACTGCCTTGCACTTACGCCGTTTTCGAAGAATCCAGCTACAATTTGATCAATACTCACATTCATCAACTGACCAAAGGTCTTCCTCATAAGTTATTCTTTAAACTCATGGATAAGATCTATAAAAGGGAATGCTGATTCCGAACTGATTCATTCTACTCAGTATTTTGTGATTATCCCACTTTTTCAGCAATATGTGTGTTAGTTGAGAAGGTTTAGCTTTAATATACGATCCGATAATTTCTGCGATGACTATAAGAGTAATTGTGTGATATTCTAAGAAATAGATTAAGACTTTTTCTATCACCTTTGGTGGTAATGAAAATTTTTGTACCGATTCGTTTCAGAATCGACAAAATTATTTTTGATTGCGATTTTATATTTTCGATTTAGTTATATTATAGAATTTATATTGAATTGAAGCTTTTGTTACAAATAAAAGATTTGTTTCTACAGGATTGTTTCATTATGTGAATATGACATTTTAGTTACCTATATTTGTTTTTCGACAATAAAATATATTTTCGATGAGCATGTGCGATATCAGCCTGCAATTAGAAAATCACTGAATATACGCAACATACAGACAAGGTGAAGAAAACTCAATGAAAGTAACCATACTCGAATAATTCTTCACGTTCGTCAGTTGCATTCAACGTGGATATAAAATTTAAAAAAACTGTTTTTCACTCTCTGAAAATAAACAATTTCATAAACTGAGTTTACTAATCGAAGATTTGTAAGAAAAGTGGCATTTCTTCAAAATGAGCTGAACTGAGCAGAGAGCTATGATCTGTTGCATGAAGAATGAATCTACAGTCCAAAGAAAATTGACAAGGCGCCAGGAGCTAGCAAGCTGACCAAAAAACCTGTCTCTGGAAGATACATCACTAAAAAACCTCCAGAATATATTCAAGCAGGTACACTTGGCTTGCTTTTTGTTGATTTAGTTAAAACTCTTTATCGCCAATTGGGACAGCCTTACACTTACGCCGTCTTCGAAGAATCCAGCTACAATTTGATCAATACCAACATTCATCAACTGACCAAAGGTCTTCCCCATAAGTTATTCTTCAAACTCATGGATAAGATCTATAAGAGAGAATGCAGATTCCGAACTGATCTATTCTACTCAATATTTTGTGATTATCCCACTTTTTCAGCAAAAGGTGTGTTGAGAAGGTTTAGCTTTGATATTGCGATCCACAAATTTCTGCGATGACTATAAGAGTAGGTAATTATGTGATATTCTAAGAAATACAGGGTCTCTATAAATGATTGTAACAGCGCAGTTGGCTTTGGATTATGTACTTTGCCGCTACACAATACCCATCTCTATCCAATCAGAGATGATCACAGAATTCTGTAGTTTGCATCGAAGCGGCAAAATGAGAATAATCCAAAGCAAACTGCGCTGTTACAATCATTTTTAGAAACCCTGTAGAATAAGACTTTTTCTATCACCCTTGGTGGTAATGAAGATTTTTGTACCGATTCGTTTCAGAATCGACAAAATTATTTTTGATTGCGATTTTATTTTCGATTTAGTTAGATTATAGAATTTATATTGAATTGAAGCTTTTGTTACAAATAAAAGATTTGTTTCTACAGAATTGTTTCATTATGTGAATATGACATTTTAGTTATATTTGTTTTTCGACAGTAAAATATATTTTCGATGAGCATGTGCGATATCAGCCTGCAATTAGAAAATCAACTGAATATACGCAACATACAGACCAAGTGAAGAAAACTCAATGAAAGTAACCATACTCGAATAATTCTTCACGTTCGTCAGTTGCATTCAACGTGGACATAAAATTAAAAAAACTCTTTTTCACTCTCTGAAAATAAACAATTTCATAAACTGAGTTTACTAATAGAAGATTGTGTAAGAATAGTGGCATTGCTTCAAAAGGAGCTGAATTGAGCAGAGAGCTATGATCTGTTGCATGAAGAATGAAAGTTAACATATTATTATCTACAGTCCAAAGAAAATTGACAAGGCGCCAGGAGCTAGCAAGCTGACCAGAAAACCTGTCTCTGGAAGATACATCACTAAAAAACCTCCAGAATATATTCAAGAAGGCAGGTGCACTTGGCTTGCTTTTTGTTGATTTAGTTAAAACTCCTTTATCGCCAATTGGGGCAGCCTTACACTTACGCCGTCTTCGAAGAATCCAGCTACAATTTGATCAATATCCACATTCATCAACTGACCAAAGGTCTTCCCTATAAGTTATTCTTTAAACTCATGGATAAGATCTAAAGGGAATGCTGATTCCGAACTGATCTATTCTTCTCAATATTTTGTGATTATCCCACTTTTTCAGCAAAAGGTGTGTGTTGAGAAGGTTTAGCCTTAATATTGCGATTTACAAATTTCTGCGATGACTATAAGAGTAATTATGTGATATTCTAAGAAATACAGGGTCTCTATAAATGATTGTAACAGCGCAGTTGGCTTTGGGATTATGTACTTTGCCGCCACACAATACCAATCTCTATCCAATCAGAGTATAGGATGATCACAGAATTCTGTGGTTTGCATCGAAAGCGGCAAAATGAGAATAATCCAAAGCAAACTGCGCTGTTACAATCATTTATAGAGACCCTGTAGAATAAGACTTTTCTATCACCCTTGGGGTAATGGGGATTTCTGTACTGATTCGTTTCAGAATCGACAAAATTATTTTTGATTGCGATTTTATATTTTCGATTTAGTTAGATTATAGGATTTATATTGAATGAAGCTTTTGTTACAAATAAAAGATTTGTTTATACTGAATTGTTTCATTATGTAAATATAACATTTTGGTATATTTGCATGCCACTTTCGGTTTGACCGGAAGCAATCTTTGTTTTCTACTCAGAATTACGTTTTCAACTATGAACTCTGAACAGTGTTCATAACTGCCTTTAAGTTTTATTTTTTCCCAGAAAAGTATCGACTGTTTCGAAATTTGCAGGAGACATTTTTTTCCAGAAAACCCCCCGAAAACAATTTCTGAACAGAAATCTTAGGGGTTTTATTTCAACCCCTAATAATAAAGTTATGAGATCTAAAAAGATTGGGTGTAACATCTATTTTGTGTTTCATATTATGTATAGTTTTATGACTCAGTGTTTTTAAGATGCCGTGAAGAAAATTAAAAAGTGTCCACTCGTCATCGCCTTCCAAAGGCTGTATCTTGGAAGGGAGGTCGACTTCGAAAAAAAATATATATGAACTACCCGTTGCTTATTTTCATCTAGGAATTATTTTCTTAAGTCCCTCATATTTGTTTACAGCAACCCTGTATACAAAGTGCTATGTCTTCTCGGAAGTTTCTCGGTGGTTTCTTTCATCAATTTAAATAGGTACTCGTAAAAGTATCACCTAGCGATTAATAATTTCAACACTTTCACTATCAAATAATGAACTCAAATTCGAATTGATAAAACATATGAAAATAAGTACGCATGCTGTTCTAATCTGGAAATCATTATTTATTTTCTTTATTGACCACATTAACTAATGAACCTAATCGATGCAGTATTTTATAGTTATATGTTAAACCTTTGACCGATCGACATAAATTCTCTTGATAATCAAAGTTAATTCGACTAGTACAGCTTAACACTTGTCAAGATATCGAAAAAAACAATGTCTTTTTGTAACCATGCTCGCCAGTTTGTCAATGCAATTCATAAAAACGGTAAATGGTGTGAAAGATACTTAGTAAACCATGGAAAAATGTATAGGTGAGTTATCATTCATAATTTGTGTTATTTACGTACTGGCTCATTTTCAAAGATAAAAAATTCAGATCAGGCCCATCGACGCATATAGGTAAGTAAATATCGAGATGGTTTTGTCACAATTAGTTTATCATTCAGCTGGAAAATTGATACATGTTTTGTTCACTTAACGTTTCTTATTTGTGACGTGAGTAATATCATAAGGGCATCTAATTTTCCCGAAAAAGAGCGATAAAAGCTTGACTGCTAGCTGGTGGCAACAAAAATCAGAGTTGATGACTCGAAGACGAGAATTTTCGCGCCTGCACTTGGCATTTTTTTTGTATTTTTCAGAGGAGAAATTAGTTGTCGAATGGTATTTGATAAGACTTTCTCATGAGTAATAGATTATACAGAAACAGAGTGCATTATGTATAGCTTTTAATTTGCCAACAACTGCCAAATTTGTAGCGGGTGAACTCAAAATCTGCTGACTGCTGCTACAATACAGTTTTTATTTGTAAACCATTTGAAATTCAAAAGTTTCTGATTGGAAATTCAGCGAGGGAAATAGTCGAGAAAAATGTGCCTCTAATGTTATCACATAATTGATATCAACTTATTCTGTTTTGAATTTAACATTTCGTTGAAATAAATGAACGAGTTCGAAAAATATTGAAATTTGAATGACCTTATTCATTCAAAGTGAATTTTTTTGTCTGTGTTTAATGAAATGTTTCTGCTGATATCGTCTTCCAGAAAAAAGACCTCATAAAATTCAGGGCCGTATCTAGGTACTACTGCGCCTGTGGCAAGATTCTCTTCAGCGCCCCCAAATTGGCGTAGATTTTTCAATTTTGCTTTATTTTTTCAAATCGGCTCTTGTTCGTCAAAGGGTAATAGTCAATGTCATCTCAACAAATTGGACCATGCTCGACATACATCGCAATCGTATTTTCATTTACTGTCCACGTTGTTGGATTGTTCATATCAATATCAATATTTGTTTGCAGTTCATGATTTTGTTGAACATTTTCTTCATTTTCTAGGTTTTGACTAGATGTAAATTCTATATTTTTTCTTTGCTCGTCTTCACTATCTGAAGAACTAGATATAGAATGAGAAGGACTGCCAGCTGTGGATACTTTGGTAGTACACGGTTTATGGGGTAGCAAAACTTTGATATGTCACTAGTATTGGCTGTTGAGGCAGCAGTCTTTTGAGCACGCAGTGCTTTATTTGTGCCCCTGATAACTTTTTTGGTGGCATGTCTGCAAAGAAACCACACTAAGTATTTTTTTGAACCCTTTGAAACATTTTCTATTTTTATTCTCATTATGAAACCAACCTGCGCGAAGAATTACAAAAATACATGGTTTCTGTCGGAGACCACAATGCTTCAAAGGTAAGCCTAGGATTCTGAAAACATTGGAGAGATAATATCTGGTAAAATCGTTTTTTTTTTTGAGAAATCTGTTAGTAAAATACAATTTCTGAATGCATAAATAATTTAATACTCAATCAACAACCAACACTATATATCAAATTTTGTTTTAATTAAATTGGTTTCAGCTTTCTAACTACTCCTCAGAAAGACTCATAAAACAGAAAACTGAAATCAATTCTTCCGAAAAAAATTGAAATATCGACAAGGCTATCACTCCTCCTCACTTCCGCAGAAACCTAAGCTTATTACTTCAATACAGTAATAAATAAGTTTCGATAAATGCTCCGATTTCGTTTAACTCTGCAGTTACACTTGTTCTCTTCACTCTATCCTTCGTTTTTTATTCACCGTTTCCAGTCACCTCAGAGGCGCCCCCACAGAACATAAAATATACGCCCTGTTGATGTGATTTCACTGCTGAAGGACCACCCTTTGTCAGGGAATGAAATGACTGTGGAACTGAACGTTTAGAACATTTATTCTGATTATAATGACGAGCGATCTACAATATGTATCTATCTGTACGTTACTACAGAACACCTGTGTCGTTACTCATCTCTGTCGCAACTCTCCTATGCAAAGCGCAAGTTCCCTGCGCCTGCGCATCTTACGGAGGTCTTCCGTTCGTTCAAGCGGCGTTGACAATGTTGCCGCGTTCGATTTCTTACATTTCATGATTTTAAAGAATACTTGTAAAATGAATTTGACACGCCCTAAGTGCGCCCATCCACTGTTCCAGTCAATGATGCGTCAAGTCCTCGCTCCATCTTATCTACCGTGACATGTTATTTATGTTCTGTGATGTTACCCCAATATTTGGTTGGCGCTTCTATATTTCATTCTTCGAATTTTTTGGCGCTCAAATTTTTTTTTCAGTTGATATTTTTTGGCGCCCCTGCGGACCTTGCGCCTGTGGCGGGGGCCACTTGGCCACACCCTAGATACGGCCCTGATAAAATTATAAGCCCAAGATTCGCAGGAAAAAAAGTTGATTTTGAATGATGGCTATTGTCATCTGAACTTTCAGTGAACACGTTTTCTGAATAAGAAATGAGAACCATCTCTTCAGCTCTGAAAAAATATTCATTGAATATTTAAAGTCAAGTAACTTCGATAAAATGAATTATTTTCGATAACGAACCAGAATATCTCAAGAGAATTGAAAAAAAATCGCTTTATCTTCCTAACCATAGGTTTTCGAACCATGCTTCACTAGTCGCAATTAGCTGCGAATAACTTCTAGCACATAATCTAGTATATCCCTTTCCAAAGATCGCGTCTAATTACCAAACACCCTGTATGGTCATTGTGTAGCTCTTTCTGAGGTTCGCTTCTAGGTTGACATTTCCTCAGTTGTTTTGGCCATTGTTACTCTTTTCTCCGGTTTATATGTCTCAGATTTCTCGATTCATTTTTACTTGCCCCTTGAAACACATTGTTTCCAAAAAACCTATAGGTATCCCATATTCTGGCATTTTCGGATATTCTCAACGTTTTTCAAAATCACATTATTTATATGACACTTTCAATAAGATCAATAAGAAACTTTGTCAATTCTCAAACAGCTAATGAAAATCAATTCGTTTGAAACCAAAATTCAGGAAATGAGGATTTAAATATTTTTTATAGCACTTATACGTTCGATCTTTTTATTTACATAACGACTTTTTCTAGCAATTCTGTACTTTTGGATTCGAAGAATCTACCAGAGATGGCTCTACGTAACCCTTCCAGGATAAAGGTTTTGCCAGAAGAAGAGATGCAAAAATTCAAATCCTTCTTTCCAAGGCTTGTTGAAGATTTGACTGACACTAATTTGGTAACTGACATGAATGAAGTTAATGAAAGATTCAAGGAAGTTCTGCATTATAATGTTCCCACTGGAAAACAGATAAGAGCTGCCATGTTGATTGCAGCTTATAAATTCATAGTTGGGAAAAGTAAACTGCCTGAAGATGAATTCGAGAGAATTGCTTTAATTGCTTGGTGCATAGAAATGGTATGAATTATTTTACTTCTTGGGTGATAATCAATTCACACTGAAAAATAATTATTATTTCCGAAAACACGAGTTTTGCCATTCATATTTCAGGGTATAAAAACCCTAAGGCAGGGCTGTGACAAGCACTGAAGAAAAGTGCTTCGAGCACAAAGCACTAAGCCCTATTGAAAAGTGCTCCGAATCTCGAGCACTAAGCTAAGCCCTTATTTTTTTTTAGGAATGCTCGCGAATACTGAGCAATTTTGTGAAGTTATTCGTTCACACGAGCACCAAGCACAAAGCACTTTTCAAATGAACCTTTGTATTTCCATCCAAATGTCTTTTAGTTCGAAATTTTGATTTTAATGTTTTAATTTTATCTTTCGAGTGTTATCGTGTTTTGAGCTAGGCATAATTTATATTGACAATAGTTTTTTCTCAGTCCAACTAGGCTCTAAAAGGGAGTATACCAGACAGCCATGGCTGGGTCCAACCACAGACTCGAAAATTACAGAACAATTCGAATGAAATGAAATCTGTAATCAAATGAGGTTTTAATCCTGTATGTTGGTGCATAACCCCGATAGATGGCGATGAAAATTTGCGAATGATCTGTAATTTTCGAGTCTATGGTTGGACCCAGTCAGCCTGTCTGGCATACCTATCTTTCTAGTGCTCTAGTCCCACATTGTCGTTCACAAACATAAAGTTACCATGACGTCATATAAAAAAATTATTGGAAGAATACTATTTGGTTTCGAAACAGAAAATAAAATACGAAAAGTTATACCAACAAATTAGATGGAAATTTCTCTTGTGGCGAAGCTAGCAAAAATGCCGTCTGCAATTAAAAAACGTTTTCTGAGCTCTTTATGTCATTCATTAAGTGAACAGACTGTAACTTGAATATTCGCCAATAAATAACTTGAAAGCATGATTATAGAAACTTGCATCGTATATCAAAAAAAGGTCGTATTGCTCCACAGAATTCTCAAAAAAATTCAACAACTTAGATATGCATAGAGGTTGACTGAAAAAATTAATAATTTAGTTTTTTGTCTAATCCAATCAGGTGAAAGTCCGTCATTTTCATGTTCCGACAAGTCCACAAAGGGCTTAATGCTTGGTAGTTTCTGAAAGCTCGGGAGCACTGCGGTGCTTAGAAGCACTTTTTCGAACTACTAAGCACTAAGCCCTTTCAAAAAATTCGCGAAGCACCAAGCACTAATCTGGTTCACTCTAGTGTTCGCGAGCACTGTGCTTACGAGCACAAAAGTGCTTCGAGTGCTTTTACGAGCACTAGGCACAAGACTTCGGCACAGCTCTGCCCTAATGTTTTGTGCAATCTGCAAACTCATGGCTTTATGTATTCAACAGGCTGTCATATTTTCATTCATTGGTATATTTCAACTTTATAGATATCTTCTTACATCTTGATAATGGACGACATCATGGACAATTCCGAAACAAGGAGAGGAAAGAAATCATGGTTTTATCATGAAAACGTCAAACTTAAAGCTATTAATGATGGCACACTCATACAGATGTCTGTTTTCAAACTACTTGATGCATATCTAGCAGATCACAAGTACCATCACGAATTTCTAGAGTTTTTGTTGAAGTTATTTTGAAAACCTTCGTTGGACAAGTTATGGACTGTGAACCATGGGACCCCAACAAATCCACCATGGAAAGATTCAACAATACTGCTTACAATAAAACAGGTTATTACACCTTTTATTTTCCCGTAGTAACCGCTATGTTTATGTCTGAACGTACAGATCTGCAGCTTCATACAGAAGGTCTCAAAGTATTCTTGGAATTAGGAAGATTCTACCAACTGCAGGTAAGCGAACTGAGTTTGCGTAAATTGGTTTACGTGAAAAACTTGGATGAAGAAAATGATAGGCAGTATTTCATTCATTTGACGTGTAATATAATCGAAATGTTTACAGAATGACTTCATGGACGTCTACGGTGAAATGTATTCAGGAAAAATGGGAACCGATATCCAGGAGGGAAAATACTCTTGGCTAATCGTGAAGGCTCTACAAGCAGCATCACCTGATCAAAAAAAGATTTTGTGTGAATGTTATGGAAAATGGGATAGTGAATGTGTAGAGCAAGTGATTCAGATCTATAATGACCTCAAGCTGAACGAAACATACAATGATGAAGTTAAGGCTATTTATATAAGAGTGTTAATATATCAAAAACATTAATTCTGAAGTAGGAAGAGATCTTATGTTTGGTGTTACTCGTGTTTGTTTGGGTTATGATTTTCTTCTGAAATGATAACTGATTGTTCGTTTTATATTTTTATCGCAAAGTTAGAACTAAGAATGAAACTAAATAGGTATTATTGGTTTCCAATGATTCTGTTTCAGCTATTGCTATATTTAGGTGTTTATGTGTCCAAATACCCAGTGGAATTTTAATTAACTCTATTTTATTTATGTGATACTATCGATATTTGAGTTCAGTTCAAAATCTGCAATTTTTTTTGAGATCATTATTGCAATTTGCCGAATGATCTTCCTCAAACAATATGCAGAAATACGGTTGGTACGAACTGAAGAACCGAAGCAACAATTTTTTATGAATTAGACATAATTATTATTAATGTGTCAATTTAGTGTATTTTCGTTTGAAAATTTCTCCGCATTATGTCATTTCAGTTTGTTCACCGATTGTGCTGGTATTTACGGGTGAAATTATTATTTTTAATGTTTCATACTATAGAATTTTTTATTGTGAAGATTTGTACATTCGCTATAGGTATAATATATTTACATATTCTCTTACATCTTATCTCAAAGTAAACCTAATCCTAAATCACAATGAGGTACTGATCCTCATTTTAGGTACATTGAATATTACAACAACGTTTCAACAATTGAACGAATATATTTTTTATTTGATAAATGTTTCATCAACAAGTATCTATTAGGCTCTCAGGTAATTGAGTAACTCATACGTAAACATCGTTATGGAAATTATTGGAGGAGTCCAACTGTTTGCAATCGTCTGCTGGAAGTAGCGGATATGGACTTTTGCTGTTGTTACCCTCATGCAGTTGATGAGAGGTTACAGTATTTCTGCGTTTTAAGTGAGCATCAAAACCACATCTGAAAAATTAAAACTATTGAATATTTCAGGATAACTTCAATTTCTCTCACAAGCAAATTTGTGAAATGAAATAGGTATTTATTATCAACAAGCCAATTGTAGCTATGTGCTTTGATAACAATACTCTATTGAATCATCAGTCAAGTAAAGCTCGACAAAAGAAAGTAGATGTTTTTAATTTGTTGATAATAGAAAAATGGTAGCCAACATATTCATGTGAAAGTACGAAGACACCCCTTGCTCAATTTAATCAACCTTCTGAGAAAACAGGTGGGATATTCAGACAATTTTGGATAGTTCAACTCTGCGTAATCAAGCTTAAATTTTCCGGCAATATTCTTTTCATAAATTACATTGTATCTCAAAGATTGTGACATGTACTTTAATACTTTGGTGTAGAGTAATATGAAGGAAATATTTTGATATCTAAGAGGAAATAGCGTTTCAATTCATTAGATTAATGAATTCCCTGTGATTTATTTATGAGATTCTAAGGCAACTCATGCAACTGTTTTGAATATTAATAAGCTTAGGTTGTATATATCTCTGGGGTGCAAGGGACTTTCGAATATGATTCCTCGATGAAAATAAGCAGGAGTAGTTCATATGAATTGGTTTCGAAATCGACCCTACTTTCAAGACACAGCCTTTGGAAGGCGATGACGAGTTTACAGTTTTTCACTTTTTTAACGGTTTCTTAAAAACACGAGTCATAAAGCTATACTAATATGAGGCACTATGTAGATGTTACTCATACATTATTTTAATCTCATAACTTTATTATTGGGGGTTGAAAAAAACAACCCCCAATCATTTTCGTTCAAAAATTGTTACGTGGGATAGATTCACGAAAAATAAAATTCTCTTATGGTTTCCCATCCAATTCTGGAGAAAAAAGTCTCTTGCAAAATTTCGATACAATCGATACTTTTCTCGAAAAAAATAAAAACTTAATCTTATGAAACTGAAAATTGTAGAAAGAATCATAGAAAATCTTTTTTTTTCGATCAGAACCAATTTTGATCATAATCAGAATCTTAGAATATTCATTCTAGGGAACATTACGATGAAATGGAATGAACATTGATCATAACTGCTTGTGAGTTTTTCTTTTTTCCGAGAAAAGTATCGACTGTATCGAAATTTTGCATGAGACTTTTTTCTCTAGAATTGAATGAGAAACCATAAGAGAAGTTTATTATTCGAAAATCTATACTACGAAAATAATTTCTGAAGCAAAATCATAAGGGTTTGTTATTTTCAACCCCTTATAATAAAGTTATGAGATAAACAGAAACTGTGTGAGTAATATAAACAAATCATATAATGTGTAGTTTCATGACTCCTTAGGACCCATAAAAAAATTAAAAACTGTCAATTCGTCATCGCCTTCCAAAGTCTATATATTGAAAGGAAGGTCGATTTAGAAAAAAAAATTATATAAACTACCCCTGCTTATTTTATTGAGAAATAATCTCTCCAAGTCCCTCGCATTTATTTTACAGACACCCTGTAAAGCTATAAATATTGATATTGTGTAATCAATGTAATGTAATCAATGCCCTCAACTAGACCTCTCTAGAGGGAAAATAGTGAGCAACACTATTACTATTGTTCATATTTCTATTGTAAGAGTTAACTAAGTTGTAAGTAGAGTTAACTAGCCGACGTTATACATGTCGGTAGTTTGGTAGCAAAACTTCGTCTGAAATACATGTGTCCCCCATTTTAAATGAGCAAATTAATTTAATTTTTTACAGAATGCGATAACCAGCTGCAAAATTATTGTTATATTATAATAACCAATAACTTGAAGTATCTAGGTATTTTCTCTACAATTTCCCTTGTTATTTGGACTGCAATCAGACAGAAAGGAACAAAGCGAAATCAATGTATGAGCTTAGATTTCGAGGGCCTAAAAAGTCGTCACATCATACTCGATTACCATTATTTCACATTGATAGCCATATAATAGAAGTGAATCTGGCCTGCAGATTACAGCGAACTATATAAGCACTTTATAGATATCTCGTTTAAAGCTTATTATGTTTGCTGCTCTGGCTCTGGTTATAATTGTTTTGTCATTAATTGTCTATCTGTCATTGGTTATAAATTTTTGTATAGAATGAATGACTTATTATTATTATCATCTAAATGCATCAGTGTGCATATACGTGAAAAGACGCCCATAATATAAAATCACTCTGGAATATTTCAAATTTGAAAAAAAATATTACTCACTTAGAAAGGAGCTGAATGAAATCAGTTCTATATTGAGCAGTCATTATAACATACAGGTAAGGATTAGCACATGAGTTCAATGGATAGAAGAACACCAGCAATATCTTTGATCTTGTTACCCCAATTAAAGGATATCCGGCTAGAGCTGTTAGAGAGAAGAAAGCTATTGGTGCAAACGTGGCAAAATCCGTAAATATGAGCAACGCCATCTTTTTTGCTATCGTCATTTCTCCTTTGGTGCTGGATCTTCTTGTCTCATATCCTAAACTGAGGTATATCCTGGCATAACAGTAGACTATGAGTGCGAAAGCTACTCCGTTTACTAGTATCATGAATAAAAGGTAGGCCTTGTCGATAGGCCGGTTCACTTCCATCGGAAGACAAATGCTGAAAAAAATATATCGAATGATATTTTGAGAAAACCCTTCATAAAAAAATCAAATTAAGTACCCCATAGTATTGAACTATGAAAGGCCTTTATGTTTGTTGCTGAACTTTTTTCATAATAAATTCTAATGAATAGTTTATACGATGATAGATACATCTGGTATCGTACAAAAGGTTGATACATTCTCTGTTGAATGCATATAGCGTACCTATACACTGCTCAACAATTGATGGGGATCACTTACTTGTTCTAAATTTATTTCTGAAATATTCGCTCTAAGATTATAAACTTAGTCAGATATCAGAGTATTTTCAATTGATAATATGGTTCACTTGAGAAAAGAATGAAAAAATGGAAAGTTGGAGAGAAAAAAGACTTTATTAGGAACACTCAAAATTCTGTGTTGGAATAACATAATAATTTTATGATGAAACCACAAGAAGGCTGAAGTTTCGGTTAACCTAGTACCTAGTTGGTCCCCCACGAGCTCGTCTAAAGCATTCTACCCTACGAGGCATACTTTCGATCAAACGATTTATAAAATTTTGGAGCAAATTCGTCCACTGGCGCAGCCAGGGGGGGGGCTTTGGGGCTGCAGCCCCCCCAAAGATTAATTCCTTCGTTATTTCTTTCTTCTTCATTTTTTTGCAACTTTCATTATTCACTGTATCATCAAAAATTTTTCAGTTCAGCCCCCCCAAAATAAAATCCTGGCTGCGCCACTGAATTCGTCCAAATATTCCGTAAAGCGTTAGAAAGGTCCTCCAGGTTATTGATCGGTTGACAATTGTCTAGACATCTCAGACCAGACATGTTCGATGCAATTCATGTCTGGAGAGCGAGCTGGCCAGTCCATCCTAACAATAGCATGAGTTTCTAGCGCTTCATTAACCAGACGACTACGGTGTGGACGGGCGTTATCGTCAATTAAAATGAAATTCTGGCCCACGGCAGCCGCAAACGGAACAATTATGGGTTCAATAATAATATCGTGATATCTCTGGCTGGTCATGGTGGTGTTCTGCAGAACAACCAACTCTGTGCCTTCGACCTCTTTCCCTCCAAGCAAGAATACGTCCATCGGAGTTGACCAAACGAAATCTAGACTCATCCGTAAATAAACATCGGCTCCAATCTTCAAGTGTCCAATTGCGGTGCTCCTCAGCCCATTGCCGCCGATGAACCCGGTGTTCCCTATTCAAACGGGGATGTTGTACCCTCCTACGTGCTCTCAAACCACGAACATGTAGTCGTCGTCTCACACTCTGGTTCGAAATTAGAACTCCTGCTGCAACTCTCAGTGATCTATCGAGCCGCGACGCCGGGTAAGTGGGATATCTCCTAGCATTGAGGATCAAAAGACGATCTTGGGCAGCTGTTGTACTGCGCTGCCGACCTACCCCATGAACTTAAGCTACTGAGTCGTTTTGGATGAACCTATTCCAAGCCCGACTCACGACACTTTGCGAAACATTCAACCGCCGGGACACTTCTCGCTGGGACAAACCTCCTGTATCCACCGTATGATTTGGTCCAGTTGTACAGGAGCCAAACGTCTTCTCGGCATGCCTGATAAGCTGATATTGTTCTCATTTCTTCAATTATTGTCACCTTATGTGTTTGAACGAGAGAAAAAAACAGATTTAATAACAAATACCACATTGCTTTTCACTCCACCTGTAACAGCCTACAGATAATAATCGATTTTGTGAACAAGAGCCGATGAAGTGAGGAATACTTTGATATAATCAACTCAAAACATCTTACTTTTTCCTTAGAGAATATATAATGTATAGATATTCTTGAGATATCTTGAAAAAAATACAAATGAAGAGAAGTTCATAAGTGATCCCGAGCAATTGTTGATCAGTGTGTATTGATCTTATTTTGAAATCGACCGATGGAAAGATTTTCCTAAATTATTGAAAATCTTTTTTTCATTACATTCAAACACGCTTTTTGCGTGAAATTCACATTTGAATATGTGCGTTCGGTTCGTATCAAAGATGTCTACTAAACCCGTCCACACTGAGCATGAATTCTCTTTGATGAGCGCGATCGTTTTGACCTCCCACATCTGAATGCTCATTCGACCCCATGTGCTCATTCGGCTGTTTCGTGTTCGTGAAACTCTCTCTCGCATTACAACGCGAGGTCTGCCCCCGAGAAACACTCCATAGCAACTGAATATCCAAGAGTCAGGCTACCGATTAACATAACCCCTGTGCTCCTCGGACTTTTTGCAATCACGTACTTAGCTAAATGAATGTAATATTTTCGTTGAGGCACTTTATATATTTAACGTGTTTTGAATTCAATAAGTTAAGATCACAACTTTGTTGATTAGGGAATCAGTATGATATTCAGCAGATGACATCAGAGTAAGAGAAGTACATGAAGAATGAGAGATACCTTATCAATGTTTTCTATGAATTGAAACTCGCAAAAAATAATGGGAAGTTCTAATGAGCAGTGGCGGCCCGTGAGATTTCAATCAGAGGAGGCCCGAGACCACGCAACCAACAAAATAATTTATTTCAAACTGGGCTTTCCGTCAGCCACTGGTATTCTACTCAGAACGAACCAAGAGCAGAATTATTATTGAATTTGGCATTGTTGGTCGAGATGACATAAATATCAGAGTTATATTTTATCGTCGTAAGGCATTTCACTGAATTTATCATTCAGAATAAAATCTACAGGATCTTGCGTTTCTTTGAGGTAACTACTTGCATTATATTTCTCACTTCTTGTTTCCGTTTTCATCTTTCTTGCTGAAATATTTAAATCCTACCTACAAACTTTTCCGAAAAATGTCAAAAAACTACAAACTGCACGCTGAGAGGTTGGAAATTTCGTTAATAAAAAGGGATGGAATCAAAATAACAGTTGATCTCCATCCACAATCGCCGGGGTTGATTCGCTCCGATCGGACGTTCCGTTTTGGCTGAGCTCGTTCGCCTAGAAGCGAAAATAATGCAACGGAGCCGAGCCTCCGACACGTGATCTACAGCTTGAATTTCGAGTGGTTCCTGCACCGTTCATTTGAAGAAGTTTGAAATGTTACATTCTAACGAATTGAATAAAATGCAGTGAAATTAGGGAAAGCCCGTCCTCCTCTGCCTACTTTGAGCAGCCGCCACTGATAATACGGACAAATGAAACTGCATCACAAGGACATCAATTAACCGATAACAAAACAACATCTTCGTTTAATTGAATCGGGACAATTAACCAGCGTGTTTGATACATTTGCGGTTTTATACCCCTCCTAATGAGACCAAATCATCTTCATCACATATTTTTTCAGCGAATACTTGCCTGGTGCTGCTGTAATTGCTGACGCCGACGAGAGGCAAGGCGGCAATAATGACAGAATACAGCCATCCCAGTATCATCGTCTTCGCTGCGGTTCCAATGTGGATCCTCTTTGTTAGATAAATGGCGTAGGTGATTGCGAACCAACGCTCTATTGTTACGACGGTCAAAGTAAATATCGACAAATGACTAGCGAATACGGTGAGGAAGCCGGCCAATTTACACCCGAGACCTGAAAACAATATGGAACTGATTGCTGACATGTTCTATAAATCTGGAAAAATTATCTGTTGAAAAAGGGTTGAGTTATATTTGAAAACATGCATTTAGGGCTTATACAGGGTGACTGGTGACGTAAGGGACAACGGCTAACTGGAGATAGAGGACCTCAAACTGAATGAGGATTGGGGGTTTAAATGTCCCATAAGGCTATTAGTTTCAGAGATACAGGGTGTTTTTTGCATAAGTGCTAAAAGTATAAACTGCCATATCTTCGTCAATATGGCAAATTTTTCGGTGATATTTGGCAAGCTTGTTAATATACATATTCTCCATCAGATCGACAAGAAAAAATTCCCAAAAATTGCAGGTCTGTATTCAAAAATTTCAATTTCCGTGTCAGGTGAGAAATATCACTCAGTATATGAAATAAAAAAAATTAAATTGGGAAATTGGAATCTACAAAAAACACTGAGTAAAAATCTGTTTTTAGTTTTAATGGCACAAATTTTTTAAAGTTTTTATGATATGTTGAAAGTCGAATATTACAATTTTTTCATATTGAATTCAAGAAACACACTATTCCTGAAAGAAAAAAACACTGAATTTGAGATGCTTAAATAATTCTGACGCATTTTGAATATTCTTTCACATCTTGAAATACTTTTTCATTAAATTTTCTATCAATATTATAAGAAAAACTCAAAAAAACAATACAAACACAAAAGATTAACAGTAGCACATATGGTTCATAAAAAAATCAAATAAACAAATGCTGATATGCGAGAGCCATTCCCCTCAAACACTTATTGGCTCTTTCGAACAATTGAAGTACGTTTCATATCCACAAGATGAAAAATTACTCTTGATAGAACAGTAACACTAGATTTCAGCTCCAGAAAAGTTGGACTTTCTTCTCAGAACGCCTGAACAATAACCCATCTGATACTTATTCTTTCAACAAAATTTATTCTTCTATTAAATAATGCAATGATTCATGAGAAAACAACTAAGCAAATGCTCGAAATCAGAGCAATTTGCTTCAACGCATTTATTTGCTCTATTGAACTCTAATGATTTCTTTCTCTTTTGAGATGAGGATTATTCTCAGACCAAATATTATATCCGTTCATTTTGCGCAATCCAAAAACAAGTATCATCTACATATTCTTCATTTGTGAATATTGAAGGCATTTTTCAGTAGATAAACAAACGACACAATTCACAATCAATGAATGTATGAATATAAACGTCATTTTTTGAAATAAGCCTACTCTGTGTAGTAGGATGTATTTTATTTATAATGAATAATAAACCTGTTATTCTAGAAAACCACTTGTTTCCCTAATATTCTGTTTGCATTAAAGAAATTCATATGCTTCTCAAAAGAAGATGAAGTTGCTACACCTAAGTACATATCAGAGGAAAATAAGTCCTCAAAATTCATACATTATTTCATTGAAGAATAAATTTTGTTGAAAACATAAGTACCAGATGGGTTATTGTTCAGGGGTTCTGAGAAGAAAGTCAAACTTTTCTCGAGCTGAAATCCAGTGTTTCTGTTCTATCAAGAGTATAATTTTTCATCTTGTGGATATGAAAAGTACTTCAATTGTTCAAAAGAGTCAATAAGTGTGTGAGGGGTATGGCTCTCGCATATCGAGCATTTGTTTATTTGATTTTTGTATGAATCATATGTGCTACTGTTCCTCTCTTTGTATATCTATTGTTTTTTTAATTTTTCCTATAATATTGATAAAAAATTAATAAAACATGAGTTCAAGATGTGAAGGAATATTCAAAATGCGTCAGGATTATTTAAGCATCTCAAATTCAGTGATTTTCTATCAGGAATAGTATGTTTCTTGAATTCAATATGAATAAATTGTAATATTCGACTTTCAACATATCATAAAAACTGTAAAAAATTTGTGCCATTCAAACTAAAAACAGATTTTTACTCAGTGTTTCTTGAAGATTCCAATTTTCCAATTCAAATTTTTTTATCTCATATACCGAGTGATATTTCTAACCTGACACGGAAATTGAAATTTTTGAATACGGACCTGCAATTTTTGGGAATTTTTCTTCCCGATCTGATGGAAAATATGTATAGTAACAAGCTTTCCAAATATCAGCGAAAAATTTGCCATATTGACGAAGATATGGGAGTTTATAGTTTTAGCACTTTTGCAAAAAACACCCTGTATCTCTGAAACTAATAGCCTTATGGGACATTTAAACCCCCAATCCTCATTCAGTTTGAGGTCCTCTATCTCCAGTTAGCCGTTGTCCCTTACGTCACCAGTCACCCTGTATACACTCACCGTCAAAATAATCGATCCATTCGAAAATCGATGGAGTTTGTAAAATAAATATGTTATTTCGAGTTTGATTCGATGGAATTTTTTTCTCGATTGTAGGTATGTTCATCCTCAAACAATCTTCAGTTTTGGATTCGAGGAAAATTCGGCCAACGTCATTTTATACATCTTCTCTTGGCAATTTAATTCTTCATTTATAAAAATAGCTCAAATTATCTCAAAGATACAGGGTTTTCAGAGAAACATGAAACTACACAGTTGCGCTATGGTTATGAAAGTACTTTCACAGATTTAACGTAATGAAAATAAACTGAAAACTTGGTGAAAACATAAACAAGAGAAGTTTTAGGGCGACATGTTGTTCCGCATGCACCGTTTATTGAAGATTATTTCGTGCTGATGCTTTTAAATGCCCGACTGGCTAGGATTGCCAGGGAGTATTAGCAGTTGATATCCAAGAATTCAACTGGCCTGCTTTAAGCCCTGATTTGAACCCAATTAGACATGTTTGGATGCTCTTGGGAGAAAAATTCAATCTACCGTACCAACCTCTGAAAATTTGCAGCAGCTCAGTGATGCTCTATTCGATTTAAAATTTTAATGAGGGCATTCCGAGACGAATTGCACCGGTTATCCGCGTCTGGGCGGAAACACATTGAGTTCTTGACTCAGTTTGCAGTTTTTTTTCATTAGGTTAGAATTTTAGGTTGAATTTGTTGAATTACTATTGTAGCCTTAGCGAAATATAATGTTTTACTGAAAACTCTGAGAAGTTGTTTCTTGGTGATGAAATGAAAAATCACACGGTGTAACTACTGGATCACAGCAGAGGTGGTTCTGAAGTTAGGGTAAAAAAGCAGATTTTGTTTCACCCTGACGTACGCCGATTTTTCTTGAAATTTATTTAAATATATTCGGGTTAAAACATCCTGAAGATGTTGTCCGATTTCAAATTGCCAATGCCTTCTTTTGTTGCAGTCTTCATCATTTAAAACTAGTAATTGATTAATAATAAACATACTCACAATTGAAAAAAAATCAATAGAATCGGATTCGAAATAACATAAGTATGAATCAACAAACTTCATAGAGTTTTAGAGTGGATCGATTATTTTGCCGGCGATTGTATATTGGGGAAAAGATAATTTATGTTTGAATATCCTGGTAGCTATTGATTTCATTATTTTCATTTATGAATGAAGTCTTCCTTCTCAAATCCTGAACTCGAGTTAGCTCGTCTAAAACACATGCCTTACCAAAAACAATCGTTCTTGGAGCCTGTTCTTATCAGAAAGTAGAGCTGTAAGGCGAAAGCAAGTATGTTTTAACTTAGTCACTTCAGCGCTTTTTAAATACTGTATCTCAATCAACTTTGAGATGTTACCATCTGCTTCATTTTGAAATATATCTCAAATACCAAAAAACAAAATTTTTTCTATCAGTAAATTCTGTAAGTTTTTATATTTCATTTCGTTAAAAAGAGCACTTGAAATCCTTAGAGCTTCCTTGTTCTCAATTCTACTTCGCAGCATAATCTCTTAAAAGAATTTTTTTGTTTCGAATATTATCGTCGTATACCTACTAGGGTCACTCAGTTTTCCCCTCTTTTCTGCTGTGAATTAAAAAAGACCTTGAACTGTATTGAAGATTCACCTCTAATGTTGTGTTATTTTGATTGGTGTTGAAAATTTTTGAACTTTTATTCGAATTGCTCCATTTCGTCTACAAATTTGAATTTAATTCTCATTATCGAAGTACCTAATTTTTAGTCGAAAACGCTCTAATGACATTGACTTTTGTTGAATTCAATATAATCGAAAAGCTGTTTAATATCATCCGAACTGAAAAATCTAGATCTAGATCTTCAATCCATACTTACTTCCATAATCTTAATTTCCAAAAAGCATTCTTTCTTGATAAAAGCTCCTAGTATCTAGTTTAGTTGATTGATTGTTATAAATATACATTTTCTACAAACGTCAAAAAATGACAAGGTTCGCGCATTAGCAAGAATATGCGAAGTGACCCTTTTTTTCATTTCCTTTGTTACTATGACACCGTGCGCTAAGTAGTGTGCGAAATACTTACTTCGCACACTGCATGTAAACTATATGGGATTTTTATATTTTAACTTGGTAAATTTCTTGAAATCCACGTTTTCTTTAACATTGAGTGTTTCTTTAACATAGAATATATTGCCCATAGTTATAATACCTAATTACTTGATTTGGAAAAACAGTTCAAAACCAGTTCAATATTTTTTTTCATATTAAGACAAGCGTTTGTAGAAAAAATTTTGTTTGCATCTCATGCGCGAAATACTTCAGTTCTCGATCACCAAAGTAGCATTTCGCGCACTAGATACAAAAATAACTATTTGGAACGAAATCACACATTAATTTTGTTCATCTTACGATTGAACATTTTGTTCGAATTAAAAGCTAGAAAAATGTTTGCTATTTACTGAAACTATTCTTGATCAACATCTCTTATACTGAGTTTCATCCCATATAATCTTGATTTACTTGATACATCTCAGTTTTTCTAGAACTTCATGGAAACAAGATCATTCTTTGAAATAATTTTGACATAGGTCTGAGTTTGAAAACCGATCCCTTTTACGGCTTTTTCATATTTCGACAATCTACAAATATTTCGAAACATCCGAATTATTCAGAAAATTGCTTGGCTTGAACAAGAAACTCTCAATTTAGTGGAATCAATCACGAAAAGTTTTAACTGACTTGTTATCGAAATATATCGAAGAATCAATATCACATACTTATTATCCGAGTCATTCTTTGAACATTATCGAATATGTTCACATTTGGGAGCACATTTTTATGTGCTGTAAAGTTTTCTTCTACCTTGCACTTTTCGGCTTTTATAGTTGTAGCTCCTTTCCATCGACAAGCTATTAAATTTTTCAGATATTGAATGCAATGACAATCCGTGATGGTCTCTAAAGAGAGATGGTCGTAAAACGTCGAAATGATTCTAAATTCATTTCAGTTATAATAATTGAATTGTTCTAATATACAGGGTGCAATATCAAATTTCGCGTGGTTTGGAAAGTAAACTATTACAATTTTTTGTGTTCCTTTGTATTGTTTGAGTTTTTTCTACCACAATTTTGAGTTAGATACTACTGATCAGTTTCAATTGAAAAAAATATTCAAGAAAAGACCTATGTAGGTGCTTTTGAGCTCTCTTTATTGGTGGAGCATTAGGTAATGCTATTACCTCAAGATTTTGTGTAGGATTCGAGATACATGTTAAGTATATCAGTGCGAAATCTCGGCATGATCAGAACTACCTACCTATATTCTTGAAATTATTCAAAACATGAAAAAGTTATGTAAAAATCAATAATTAAGGAAACATTTTCATGGTTCAGATGATGCGATGTTCTTTTAATTTTGTATGAACATTCAGTATATCATTCTACATTCACATAATAAATTTAACTCGAATCGGATATCTTGTTATAGAAATGTGAAGTTTCTTCTTTCCAAAATTCCAATTGAAATTTCTATGGGTTCGTTAACACTATGGCAACAAAATTTTGTATGAGGCATACTATGAGCATCTTCCATGTGGCCGCAAAATTTCATCTCGATTGGTTCGTTTCGTCTGAAAAATTGGTATAATTTATATATTCATCTTTATCGTATTTGTTTTGTTGATCTTTTTTTGATTTCTTGATTTGTATGATTAGTTTATAATAGTAGGTACAGCATATCTATAGCTCGAAAACAAACTGACAGATTTGACTTATAAAGTCAAGATATTTCGACCATACTCAACTCCTAAAAATTTCAGACCTCAAATCTCCATGATATTTTGTACGAGTAAAATAATTATCATTAGATTATGTACAGTGAGTCCAACTAAGTCTAACTGAAGTACGCGGTTCTTAACAAACGCTCAAAAAACGTAGAAACAGTTTAATCGATTCAGAGTAGGACAATAAGCAATGCAGCGAATCGAGTGAATTTCATTGATTCACTAAATAATAAATTAACTAGCGATTTACATAGCCATACACACAGTTTGGAGATTATTTAACTGGCCATCGAGATAATGCGATTTGACCCCGTTAGACTTTTTATTGTAAGGTTTATTTGAAACGCAGGTGTATGATCACGAGATAAAACCCACGGCCGTTATCGGAACCAATATAACTCAAGCTTAGGGTTCCAATTCAGCCTGATTAGAAAATTTTCTGGCACGCTACCCGAGCGGAGGACGATGTCTTATACCATTATTGAAAGCATGGATTTTTCTTTTAAAAAAATAGAAAAATTACTACTTAAAATATAAAATACGATTGAATGAATCAATTCCATATGGTTCATTTGCCTGTGTATTTCTGCGAATGTTTTTTCTTGTAAAAATTTTGCAGTCCAAAGTTTTCACTCGAGGATTATACTGGGATTCCCAAAAATCGACGTCAAGCTGAAATAAGGTAAAAGACAAAAAATTGAATAGGTACACATATGTATACAGATGTGGAAGAAACGGATAGAAACACAGGAGTTCCAGTGTTAAATTCTAGCATGCTCGGACTCCAGTGGAACAGTGGAACAATCGAAACTTCAGAGCGATGCGATATTGAATAAGCGGCTGGTCTGTTGGAATGGCATTCCGATAGCTCTGATGAGGGTAAGATCGGAGCATTGATTACAGCAAACGCTGGTATTTCGGTGGTAGTCGCAAGATGCGACGTTGTCTGTGTCGTTGCCGACCGTAGCGTTTGCTGTAACCAATGCTCCGATCTTCCCTTATCAGAGTTTTCAGAATGCCATTCCAACAGACCAGCCGCTTATTCAATATCGCATCTCTCTGAGGTTTCGATTCTTCCACTGTTCCACTGGAGTCCGAGCATGCTAGAATTTAACACTGGAACTCCTGTGTTTCCATCCGTTTCTTCCACATCTGTATACATATGTGTATACAAAAGAGAATGATATACAGCGTCCGGCACTCGAAGTGTAACCTTTTCAGATGACAATAAATTTAGTAAGGAAAATGATTTTCGTTTATTTTTATGTACAGAACAGGTGAAATGATCACAATTTTATAATCAATTCTTTTTGGCTCGATATGACCTCATTTTTCTGTGACTATTGCCTTGAGACGGCCAAAAAACAAATGGCAAGTTAAAGAACGTAACTTGCCGGTATTTTAGCCCACTTACTTATCCCGAGGCTGCTATATTTTTTAGTTCGGAACTTGCTTTTCAAAATTGTTCAGAAAGAAAAATCCATTGGATTTAGGTCTGGCCAATTCGAGAGCCACTGTGTGGTGAAAATGAAGTTCAAAATGTTGCTTTTCAACTATTCTTGGTTCAATCGCGAATTGTGAGCCGGTGCGGATTCTTGTTGGAATGTCTATGGTCTGCGATCGAAATTTTCGTCTCCCTACGGCTTCGAAGCAAAAAAACTTTTCTGATAATACGTTGCATTAACTTTGACGCCAGGCTCAGTGAAAACGATTGGGGAGTGCCAATTCGCTGTTACAGCGGTCCAAACCATAATTTGTGGTGGGTGCTGATTCCTGGTAGCCAACCGATGATTCAGATTATCATATGAATGGTTTATCATGTGAACTCTGTCGTTCTGAGAGTTTAGATATTAGAACAAATTATAACTTTTTTTGCGTAAGCTTTTAGCAAATTGCTCTTTAAGCTTGTAAAAAATACTTATAACTGTCACTTAGCAAATTTCTTGATAGCTGATGTCACTATGGCAGGTGCGTTGAAGGCTTGAAACAGAACAGGTCACACTTGCCGGACCCGGTATTGAAATGCCCAAGCTTTTTTTGATGACTTTGATATAAAGCAAGAAATGTTTCAACATTATGGGAACCTCAACACAGAACATCTAAGTATGAATGCTCCCAATATTTTCAGTTATAAGATCGTTTAATAATATACCGGTTGCAATGAGACAGCTTGATTTTCTGTATTTAGGACTAAGATAAAATTTTATAACTGGTCAAGGGTTACAATAGTGTATAGAGCAGATTTATTCCAGTTCATTATCTCTTTTTTTGACAAAGTGTTTTGAGTCTTATTCATCACTGTTTGTCTTAAGGGACCAATAATATATATATGGTTATTAATGAATGAAAATTCATGCGTTTAACAGTAACGCAGGCATAATATAAATAATGAAAGCGGAGAATAATATTAATCGATATAAAATCAACCAATATTAAACCCACACTTCGGAACTAATCGATTAATATTATTCTCCGCTTTCATTATTTATATTATGCCTGCGTTACTGTTAAACGCATGAATTTTCATTCATTATTATTATCACCACGTCTGGTTTACGACGAAGAAACGAGCGTTCCACTTCATCAACTGAAGGTAAAAATCCACAAAGTTGGACTGCCACCAGTTCGTATGAAAAAACGGATAAACATCTCGCGACTTCGTTCAACGTTCATGCATTGGAGGTAGGTAAGGATCCCAAGAGATGGCGTCTTGTTTCTGTTATTCTCAGAGCTGGGCGACATTTCTTCAAGTAAGGGAGCCTAGAATGCCTTTCAAACGGAGCTCCTCCATACTGATGAGCCCCAAATAGGGCGAAATAGCTATCTATGGATGCTCTGTTTGATATTACCACTATGCATGTTCTTTGCTCGTTGACGGGATTAGTTCCGAAGTGTGGGTTTAATATTGGTTGATTTTATATCGATTAATATTATTCTCCGCTTTCATTATTTATATATGGTTATTGTTATATCTTTAGTAAATTGGATAACCAGACAAAAAGGTATCATAAAAAGAATATATCCTTCTATTTATTCGGCTTATACTCACCATACTGCCAATCGTAAGCATAATTGAAATAACTTCCAACCGAATGGAGATCCATAAACGCTATCAAAGCTAGATAGAGCCCCATGGAGAGATCAGCAATTGCAAGGCTACATATCAAAAAACGAGTAACGGTTATATCCCCGCCACTGAATATTACAACTATTATCACTGCTAGATTGCCAGCCACAGTCAATATCACTACGAACCATACAGAAATTCTGAGCCACGAATAGCCCATTATGTCCTCGCAGGGATTCAAGGCGTTTGGTTCAGGATAACACTTTACAACTGGAATCCTGGAAGAAAGATATTAAAATGAGGATTAGGGGAAAGTGTCGTTAAAGGCAATTGAAAGATGGGGATGCATTCGAAGTGATACAGTGTGAGGTTATGTGTGCTATCGAATTCTACATGTTTACATCGATGGCAGTTATCGAGGATTGAGAGCACCTTATACCAAAGTCGATATTTTAAGTACTTTTACATGTAAAAACTGATAAGTTTTTTTTATGCAACATATCTAAGAAATCCGAATAATCATCTTGATCATTTGATGTTCTTCTATTTGGAAATACAACTTTCCTGCAACTGCACAGGTAGATAAATACTTCTGGCAATAATAGAGATTTATTTTAACTTCATTCGTGCCTAAAAACCAGAACTGATGGATCAAAAAGCAGCTGCATTATCATCAATGACTAAAATCGCCGAACACAAATTTCAAGGAGAAAATGAAAATGTACCTAACAATTCTCAAGAATATTAATTCGACTTCAATTGGAAATGAAGTAAACAAGATAACAAAGAATAAATACTTATAAAGCTAACAACTATTCAATTCACCACGTAAAATTCGATTTGATATTCATTGGAAAGTGCTTTGATGTGAACCTGTTTGCAAAAAAAATCTACATAATAAATGGTTTTTCCAATGATCGAATGAATTTGATTTTTTTCACCCAGACCAAAATTGCAAACATGTATATCATCTTATTTATATCAATGTTTCATACCAAATATTCAAATAAAGAAAGTTAATGAAGTAAATTATTTAGTGAATTTGGAATCCTAGATTTCTTACAATCTTGTGGTTTGAATCTCTGTATGAAAATCATTTTGGCTTTTTCTATAAATATGATATATGATTTGTGAGACATCACTGCACAAGATCGTTAAAAAAAATCTTGATATCTGTAGGCTATGTTTATCGCACATTTTATTATGCCAATGAAATGTATTGATGCAACCAGACTCACATACTTATAAGAAAATAATTCACTTTGGAAAGAGGTTACATTCCTCGGCAAAATTAGCTCTAGTACAGGGTGCGGCAGAGAGAATGGACGGTTTTCAAAAAGTCATAAAACAGTTGATTTTAACTCAAAAACAAATTTATTGATGACATAACATAAGGTTCACCAAGAAATAACATTTGTTACAGTCAAGTGTGGAAATAACCTCAGGCATGTGGTGGCCGAAATCGACGATGCAGTGCTGGAGGCGTTCTTGGAAGTTCGCATAGTAAAAATCCGCAACAGTTTCACGAAAGACCGTTGCACAGTCCAAAAGTGACGGTTAGCTGCGCTGTATCCCAAACTGGCATCATTGGCCACTATTTTTTGGAAGATGGCAATGGTCGTGAATTCAGAGCGCTAGATCGAAATGATTACTAACTTCTTCCCTGGTCGCCTCATTCCCAGATTTGGCGATGTTCATTGGCCTCTTCGGTCCCCAGATTGAACCATATGCGATTTTTTCTTGTGTAGACACCTCAAGGCTAGAGTATACGGACAAAAGCCCCAACCTCTGGACGAATTGAAGGACGCAATACTCGTGGAAGTCGCCAAAGTTGAGGGAGTAATATTGGAGAGAGTATATGCGAACTTCCAAGAACGGCTCCAGCACTACAACAACGATTTCGGCCATACATGCCTAAGGTTATTTTCCACACTTGACTGTCTCAAATGCTATTTCCTTTTGAACCTCATTGCATCAATAAATTTGTTTTTGAGTAAAAATCAACTGTTTTATGACTTTTTAATAACCGTCCGTCCTCTCTGCCGCACTTTGTATATGGTCAAGCACAGAAGACCTCATTGGTGGCAGAA
The DNA here is from genome assembly GCA_013421045.1 of Propylea japonica. Taxonomy (NCBI): domain Eukaryota; kingdom Metazoa; phylum Arthropoda; class Insecta; order Coleoptera; family Coccinellidae; genus Propylea; species Propylea japonica. The sequence goes on from CM024241.1 coordinate 80,549,076, forward strand.
CAGAAAAAGAGTTATGGTGCCAATCGATTACAATCCAATCTAATCTAACCCAAGTTTCAATATATGCGTTTTAGGATCATCCTGAAAAAGTATCTAACCACCACCTTATTGATAAGTTTCCGCAAAAAGCGTTCACTCGTAAAGAGGAGGTGGAAACATCAGCTGATTCTCCGTGGAAAGTGCCAAAATCGTCGTCAATTTCGACCGGTCTCGCCTCCTCATGATCGATGGTCTCTCCCCTCTGCGGGTTCAAAAACAGGGATTCATTGTTATTCAGGACTTGATTTTCCTTCCTCCAAACTTTCGCCCCGCTGCCGTGGTATGTGCTGGAGGATTGTTTACTGCAAGAAAACTGAATTGGCGTTTTTCCTGATTGAAAAAAATTTATACCTCGTTGCGAAAGAGGGGCTCATGAAAGTTATAACAGGATAGTCGGGTTTGGAGAGATTGGGAATGGGTGGTATTGAATTTGTTGATTTGGAATGGAAAGAGGATGCAAACTTGGTTGAAGAATTCATTCGCAGTTAGGAATTACAATGTTATTATGTAAGTTTTGGTGTTGAATCACAATCTTGTACTCACTGTGTGACAAAAATATTCATCCGATTTTTTATAATTTTTAAATATTATTTCGATATGACTTTTGACCATTTTATATTATTAGAAATATTTGTCAAACTTCATGAAACTTACAAGCAGCTGTTTCATATGAAAACTGCATAATATAAGCATAACAAATATTTATATTCAAGCTCGAAAAGCAATGTGTTGATCAGTGTCAGACTCACTTTCAAAATGTATTCATGTTTTTGAGAATCACAAAAGTTGATACTTGCTACTTTATTGAGTGTTCTTAACTCAACTGAAGGGAAGAAATCATAATTTCCATTCTATGAAATGAAAAAAGTGTATGTAACTTATTATTACTTCGAATAATAGGTAATATTTTTATAGTTTTCATAATAACAAAATTTAACATAATAAGAATGCTAGAATAACACAAAGTTTTATCAGATCTATCTATCATTTGTTGATGAAATTGGTATAACTACCATGAATTCATTATTTTCCATGCGTTTTTCCAAGATTTCAGGAAATATTTTCTACGATCATTAGGAACTATGGAAAAACTTGATGGCTTTTGGCATTTACTGAATAATTCAATTTCTCACGAGAGTTTTACTATGATTATTCATGAAAACTTCTCAATATGGTTTCAACCCAGTTTCGCAAAAAGGCTGAAGGTAATTCATTCTTTTCCCAATGTATGATAGGTTAACAACGTAATAGGACTTTTGGGTAATTAAAACGTCTCGTGGATATATTTCCACTTCTTCAGGGCTGAAATTTATTCAATAATACCTACATATGCATATCCACTTGGTATACTGAGTAGATTTGCCATATTTGGAAAGAAAACATCCAATAAAAATATAAACTGCTTATGAGTTGTATATAATCAAGTGAAGAACACTAATTTATAATATAGGTAAGAGAATGGTAGAATTCCCGGTGTTGAAATAATCAGAGTTCGTGCCAATGTGTTTGTTTGCTTTGTGTATGTTGTCGGCTGTCGTTTACCTTTGTGTAGTTTCATTAATATTTTTGATAATGTCGACCCACTAAACTTATTTATTGAATAAATTTCAGCCCTGAAGAAGTTGAAATATATATCCACGAAAAGTTGGCAAAGTTAGAAGTGTTTCGATCACCAAAAATCCTATTATCCTGTTAACCTTTTAAACATATTTAAAAAGGAGACGTGATGTGCCTAATTATTTTCCTAATAATAAATATTATTAAGGTCTTTATTAGGTGAATGTTTTACTCAAGCCATCCTCACAATTTCACCTGTCAAGGAAATTGAAAATTAACTATGTGGAACTTCAAGATATCATTCTATTTTCCTGTCAACATTCCATTATTTTTTTATATACCTAAATATGGAAAAAATAGGAGGAATTTTTCTTTATGTACCTTGAGGCAAATCCATATGATGCATTTTCCCTAGAAGTCAATCTTTTCTTTCTCATTCTCTGCCCTGTGTCGAGATCTTTGTGTAATTCGCAGTACCTTTTAAGATCTTCAGCTATTTGAGCATATCTTGACGGGTTATGACGCTTTGGGTACTTGAACGCACAGCAGTGGAAGGGATGTGTCAAACGGGCCATTTTCAAACTCTGTAAAAAAAGACACTCGAGAATAGCACAGATATTTGACAATTTAGTGACTGATTATAGCCAAGATTTCCTTAAGAGTAGATCCCTGCAGCTTGTTCGCAAAAAGAAATATTTTGCTCTCTTGGTTTTTGTTAATACATATCACAATTGATCAAAAAATTATTAGGTGTACAAATAAGTTTCCGCGATTTGTCAAAAGACGGCCCCACCAGAAGGTTATGGAGAAATTGTCAGATGTAAAACGTAATATCCCAAGTTTAGTCATCTGGCAACACCATAACCTTAAAGTACTAGTGATTCCGTATCAGCATCACGTAATTTTTTTCGTGCAAAAATGTCAAGTTTTATTCCGAATAAGCATCATTTGCGGGAACTTTTGATTTACTTCTTTAATGTGAAAAAATCTGCAGCTGAGGCTGCTTATTTTGATCGAGGAATCATCTCCCAAATTTATCAAAGAAAAAAGGGTTCTTCCTCCAAGACAATGCTGCAGCTCACAAATCAATTAAGACGGTGGCAAAATGGTAGAATTACGCCTCGAATTGCTTCCTCATCCCCCACATTCTGCAGATTCAACCCCAAGTGATTATTATCTATTTCTAAACTTGAAGATATAGTTCTAGGGAAAGAAATTCGAGAGGGATGACGAGGTCAAATGAAAAACCGCGGAAACTTATTTGTACACCTAATAAAAAAACAGTAATATGTTAATACTTGATACAATAGTTTATATTGTGAGGAAAATTTGATAGTAAAAATTCAAAATAATATCCGGCGGAGAATTATTAGTTTTATCAGAATAAAGGTTGACGCTCACTTGGGCGAGACGAGACGAGACGAAACTAAGCGACGCGTTAGTTCGCCTGGGACCGCGCACTTGGACGAAGCGAAGCGACGATTAGCCATCGAAGAAATTCCCCCTATTTTTGGGCCGCAATAAACTTTTATTACCCAAGCTGCATGCTGACTACCCGAATGAACAAGGGTAGAGCTATTGTTCGAATCGTGTTTTTGATCATAATCTTGTTTTAATAGCTTCGTCGTCCTATCTTCATATAGGAATGAAAAAAAAAATATGTGACGTGGAAAAAATTCGAAATTTTATCTCTGTTGGCAAGTTACAAAATATAACTTTTCTTCTCGAAATTACTTTTTTCCCCGGGAAAAAAGTGAGTGTATATATGTATTCGGGAAAAAAGTACTCACTTTCTGCCGGATAGAGTTTTTTATATACTAAATGTCACTGAATAAACTCTCTTATTATTATTATTAATTTCGTGAAAAGTTATATTTCTTTCCATCGTCATTTTTCTAGTCACTGAAAAAAATTATGTATTATACAAGGAAAAAAAGTACTAGATTTTAGATCGAGGTTATGTTGTCTTCCAACGAGAAGCGGAGGGTGACAAAAACCGAGAGTTATTTTTTCAAAACTATATATAAAATCATTGATACGAAATGTTTATTTTCTCTTTAACCGATTGAAATAGTATTAAGTATTAATCTAATTCCTTCATTCTGGTGATTTCAGAAAAAAATACTTTTCCTACGACAATATCGAAAAATTTCCAGTGCTGAGTTCTGGGAAGTTGCATTTTTTATTACCTTGCTGCATACCGCTTACCTGTATAAGCTTCAAATCAGACTAATTTATATTCAATTTATTCTGAATATACTTTTGCCGGGGCGGTAAAATATGGCGCTGTCCCTGGTTATTTTTGGGTATGGTCAGCCACAAGGCCGTAGCTAGAAAATATTTTCGGGGGGTCCACCGAATGACAATTTTTCTAGTCCTGTACTTCAGAAAAATTTAGGGTCCAATGGGGTCCGGAACCCCCCCCCTCCTCGCTACGGCCTTGGTCAGCCATGAAACATTTGTAAGAATCGTGTTTTGGTCATGATCATGTTTTAATTGGGAATTTTCCAATGAAATCCTCGTAGTTCTTCATCCAGGAATACAATTAAATATAAATAATTGATACGAAATGCTTATTTTCTCTCTAACCGATTAAAAAAAACAAAGCAAGTAGTAATCGAAAGTTCAATGTTTGCATATCATATATCCCAAAAAGGAATTATTCCACAGTTTTCCAATTCTATCAGATATTTTAATTTCTTCGGATGAAGCGTTCCTCAATATTTTGTTGTATTTACATAATAAAATACCTATCCTTCAGACGATTTGAATTCACATTCACAGTTGTACAAAATACATTAATTTTGTTCGTTTGTATATAAATTTCGTTTTTCCAGATCTCAATCGAGAAAATTCTAACCAACACTCTCATGAGCCATTCAAAACAAACTCATTTCACACAAATTCAAAAATAACTGTGTATTTCCCCATTGACAAAATTCGAGTACAAAATTTGAAATACAGCGCGCCGAACTTCCCGCCCGTCGGATACCTACTTGCTGCCTCGAGAAATTTCGCCCACATGCCCCAAAGATCTTCCTGGCGACCAACGACTCGCCGCCTCGTTGATCTTCGCTTCGCGTCTCTCAGGTGCGTGTCTACCCATTTATTTCAATGCAAAAGATCCCAGCGGAAAACGACGCGTTCCTTCCGACCGCTTCGCTTCGTCCAAGTGCGCGTCTGATCTGCCACGCGCCTAACGATTCTGATCTTCTCTTCGCGCCTCCCAAGTGAGCGTCTACCCATTTGATTCAGTGCAAATCGTGCCTGCGGAAAACAACTCTTCGCTTCGTTTCGTCTCGTCTCGCCCAAGTGAGCGTCAACCTTAATGATTTGAAATCGAACAAAATTCGCGATTTCCCAGGAAGTAATAAATATATCAATAAATAAATCAAATCAATGTCTATTGTGAACAGCATCAGTCAAAAAGGGCTTTCAGATGCTTGTTGGTATAAAGAAAATCATAATTTTCAATAAAAAATGCTTCACAGGTTTCAACACGAAGAAAAATTCATGAATGGATACCTAGAATGATACCAAAAGCCCTCAGAAAAAATTTGACTTCTTTTCAATTATCACCCACTGCAACTAACCTTTTGACTTCAATTCTTCAAGTTTCAATGTATAAAAGACTCAAGTTCTATGTCAGACTGGCTAAGACATTCTAGTTATACTTTGGAGTTCACCTACGACTAATTAGTTTAGAAAAGATAATGCCAAGCCTGAATATGTTTGAAAGTCCAAACTCAGGTAATCGAGGTACATGAAAACATAATATTCTCGAATATAAGTCGTACTATAGACACTTTCCATCGGCAATATTGCTTTGCAGAAGCTTCAAAGTTCCCAAAATGATGACTTCACTTCACGTGAATCTTTATGCTAAATGTCCACCTGAAAGCTTTTTTTGAAATCGATGTTAGGTGGACATAAAGCATCAGAATATTTTGGGAGCTTTCCAGCGTCTGCAAAGCAGTAGGGGAAGTATGCTTATGATGGCATCCTGCTTATGATGGCACACTTCAATGAAGTCTGTTAACATCAACTGAACAAACTTATATTTACTGAGTTTGTACGCCAAATGGCATTTACGCTTGATATACTTAGTTACACCTTGAATACGTGGCAATTTGTGACTGTTATAAGAGTTCAATCATTTGGGTGAATGTTGATGTATGATAGTTCTTTCATTCTTTTTCATTTTATTTGGATATTCAAAAAATCTTCGTGAAAAATGATTATACTTTCCTTTAATCACTCTATAACAATGCTTTCAGTGTGAAAGTTTTAGGTTTTTTCGTCTTTTTAGTACTTTTTTCGCTTTGTTGTAAAATATATGTTACTTATGCTTATGATGGTATAGCCAGAGTGTTCTTATGATAGCATAGGGTGCCATCATAGGAAAAAAAATCAAGATCAAGAGACGATTCCTCCAAAGCCTGGTACTTCGCAAGAAATATTAGAGGTATCCGAAAATAATGAAAATGGTTTCAAGTGAAGCATCGAGATTATTGAAAATACTCCCACCACTGCCAACTGTCGTTGCAGAATCAACAGTGAACAGAAGAAGAAAACGAGGGAAAGTTGAAATCCTCAATACAACCCCTGACATAAAAGAAAAGAAGTTGGAAGAAGAAGAGAAGACAAAGAAAGAGAGAGAGAAGCTAGCTAGAAAGGTCAAAAGACAGATTAAGTTCGTAGAAGAAAATGAGGAAAATGAAGAAAGACATTATGACGATGATTTAGATGCCGCTCGTCTTTATTGTTATAAGCTGTGTCCATGTCTCGAGAATTGGTTGCGTTGCCAGAAATGCGCCGCAGCTGGTGCCATGCCGAGTGTGCTAGTGCAAATCATATTATATTATATTATATTTTGACGATGCCAAAGAATGTGAGTTAGTTTCTTTACACTATATTTTCATTTCATGAAATAGGACTGCTATTTCTTCAATATAAACATTTCAATGAATAATATCATTTTATTTAAGTTGTATGCCATCAAAGGACATACGTGATCTTATGATGGCACCTGTGGCCAAATTTAAAAAGTGCTATAATCCAAATTTTTAACAATTTATATTGAAACTATATATAAGAATGCATACTACATACGAGTAGCAGTAAATCTGTACACTCGATGACATAGAAAAATATCCTTTAATGAAATATGTAAATAATTCGTTAAAGGGTGCCAACATGGGCACACTTCCCCTACGGCTAACAAAAAATATCTGGGATTATCGCCGAATCACTTTTGGAGATATTGTCTGAAATATAAGTGAAAATCAGTTTCTCGTAATGTTTTTATGAATTTTGATAACACATATTTCATCCATCAGAAAATACGGGATGTCTGGTAGCCCTGACCTCACTCTATAAGTCTATAAGAAGACAGTCACAAAGGTTGCATAGAATACAACCAATCATCCTAACTTGCACAACTGAATAGCTCTTAAGGGACCAATCGAACCTTTGATGTTCAAGTATAATTATATCAGTATTGAACGTGTTTTCGATACCTCCTCGTTATTACTCCTTTTAATCATAGACAATCAAGATCGTATTGTTCATCTTATATGAATATGACTAATCATAATGCTTTCGCATGCCGAGAACAACGCTGTATTGTCGTCATAATTCTATTCGTACAGAACATTGATGCTGTAATGAGGTGCTACGAAATTAGGACATATGTCTCCATAAATGAGTCTAGTGTCGTATAAATTAGGGGGCTCATAAACGAAATGCATGTCAGTCGTTCCAATACCATGAAATACTCTATAATGAGTCGTCTGGATCATCAAAACGAAGAGTGTGCTTTGTACTGAACGGGTTTCCGTACTGAGTATTTTGTGCTGTCCTATTATGATGGGGTGAAATTTATGTATCATTTGATGGGATGGTTATTGGCGAATAAAGGGGAAGAAATGGGGATGTCATATTTATGGATTTCTGATCAGAATTATATTATTGAATCCATAGTTTGCAGACTGAGATGTGTGAGTTTTTTGTGAAGAATTTAAATCCGGTGTCTGGTAGATCCAGTATTATATTTGCAAGGGTAGACGACTCAGAGTAACATAGAGATGCCCCTACACGTGAATAGTACTGCATTTTTATCAACCAAGCATTAGAGTGAGATCAAAGCATTTCACTGTCACACTGAGGTGAAGTAAACATTGGTTTGCTTCGCATTTCTCCAATGCCTTAATATACACAACATTTTCGTAATTATGCTCTAGCTATAATTACCGGAGTAGCCGTAAGCAACAATGAATTGCCAATAAATCAGTAAAATAATTCAGTTTATGACGTCCATTCGAAATGAAAATGTAAACACATCGCATTCAGAAACTGAACACTTAAATATAATGTTGCCAAACTGAAAGAATTGTCTGTAAAAGGACGTAAGCCGTTAGTATCAGAAAAGGGGAGCGGTAGACAATTTTACAAATACGAAATGAATATACGGCACGATTTCGCAACGCCGGAAGTTTGTTTCGCGCGTATAAACAGATTCTGCATAACAAATGCGGGAAGGTAACTCTGTCTAGGTTTACTTTTTACTTTGAGGTAGACTATTCTATCGCAAATTTTACTTGCAGAAATCGAACGGTATCTCAAATAACCCTTCGAAATCATTTTTGGAGGATTTATAGACGGTAGTCTCAACCAGAAACAATGGATAATGCTTGTATTCCTCAAAATTAAGGGTAAAAAAAGCCTTTAAGGTAGTTCAGGTATCGACACTGGACATGAAGCTATCCGTCAGCAATGGTCAAAACACCACTGAGACTGATGGCTCTTACCACAGTGATGCAACGTGCTTTTTGTGAACCAGTGTGGGCATGTGTAGTGTCGATCGAAGAAAAAAGGTTTGGAGAGGTCCAGGCAGACAGGGGCCATTTATTTTCGTCCAGGAAGTTGCGTCCTTTCCAGGCGGATCAATTATGTGCTGGTCAGTGAACAACCAGACATGACTGTTTTCGATGAAAAGGAATATCATCACTGTTTGATTATTGAGAACTTCTGAAAATTATCTCCTTCGCAAGATACTTAAAATCACATAATCTTATCACCACAAAGCTAGCAACAAACTGAGTATGACATACGAACTGAAGCTACATGAAGGATAACAAAAACACCATAAATGATAACAAAAATGCTTTCAGTATTCGTATGCTCTGCAAATGTCTTATTTCTTTTATTATTCTCGAAGTATAAGAATTGGAATTTGGAAGGACATGTTATTGGTCGGAATTAAATAATCTAAAAAATTATCAACTTACCTCTAAGTCGTAAATGCTCGGTATCACTTTCATTGATGGGGTATCTTCGATTCTCAGGTTTTCCACACCATCGAGTCCTACAGCTGGCAACTCTTCTATGGACGTTTCTGATAGATCCCTAGAAAAAAGTTCTGATATCTTTCAGAAATCTTTCTGAAGACAGAAATAAATTCCTGTTAGAAAATTTGAAGGATAGTAGCTTTAACTTGTTGCATATCCATATCAATTTAAATAGAATATCTCTTACTGCTTAAGGATGTCCCGGGAAGAAGTGGACAAACGGAAACCATGAATCAAGGACATCAAGGAGGATTCGCAACAAGAGGTTTTAAATCGTTTGAGGGCCATCGTTCGGGATATACAGGGTGATATTCACCTTTTGGCTGAAATTTCGAAGTTCGATAACTCTTAAACAATTCGTCCGAACGATTACCATTCTCATTTTCGTAACTGCAAAGAATCAATTAATGTGAAAAATTAAGAATGTCTGCTTGCCAGGATCATACGGGGTAATCAAGAAGTGATCAGGAAACATTACCTCATGAGTAAAATTTCAAAGTTCAATAACTCTTAAACTGTTCGATAGAATTATTTCAAATCTGGAAGTTTTGTCTTATTTCAGGAAGAAGCTCGCAATTTTTTTATCCAAATCTGATTTATTGAAGTTCTGGAATATGGGAAGATGGCAATCGGGTGACAAAACTTCCAAATTTGAAATAATTCGATTGAATAGTTCAAGATTTAAAAAATTTGAAATTTCAGCCATAAGATGAATATCGCGCTGTATATTCCAACCGAAGGCCTCAAACGATTTTAAACCTCTTGTTGCGAGTCCTTTTGATGACCTTGATTCATGGTATCCGTTTGTCGCATTCTTCCTAGGACATCCTGTATAGAATATACATATTTATATACGTTTGTAAGAAATTCTCTCATTTTTATGCTCCTGATCGTTTTTCTTACGTGTATTTACGTAATTCATTATTGAAAATCAGATATTGTCATTAAGATAATGATATAATGTTTCATATACTCAAACTATACGAGACCTTCCATTCATCATTGATATGGATTAGAATCAAATGAAAGCAACTAAAATTCAATAGTTTCAACAAAAAAAAAAATTATCATAATTCTAATGATTGTTTCAATATTTCTTGAAAACTGAAGATGTGTAATGTTATTGTGCGCCCAATATTTGAGTATGTGTGAGGAGAGGAAAATGGTGAAAATTGTGAACAGAAGAAGTCTGAGTAGGGGAAGTATGCCTATGATGGCATCCTGCTTATGATGGCACACTTCAAAGAAGTCTGTGAATATGAACGAAACAAACTTATATTTACTGAGTTTGTAAGCCAAATGGCATTTACGATTGATATACGTAGTTACACTTGAAAGCGTGGCAATTTGTGACTGTTATAAGTGTTCAATCATTCGGTAAGTGTTGATGTATCATAGTTATTTCATTCTTTTTCGTTTTATTTAGATATTCATAAATCTGTGTAAAAAATGATTATACTTTCCTTTAATCACTCTATAACAATGCTTTAAGTGTGAAAGTTTAAGGTTTTTTCGTCTTTTCAGTACCTTTTTCGGTTTGTTGAAAAATATATTATACTTATGCTTATGATGGCATAGCCAGAGTGTCCTATGAAGCATAAGGTGCCATCATAGGAAAAAGAATCAAGATCAAGATCAAGAGACGATTCCTCCAAAGCCTGGTACTTCGCAAGAAATATTAGAGGTATCCGAAAATAATGAAAATGGTTTCAAGTGAAGTATCGAGATCATTGAAAATCATACAAGAACTCTCACCACTGCCAACTGCCGTTGCAGAATCAACAGTGAACAGAGGAAGAAAACGAGGAAAAAGTTGGAATCCTCAATACAACCCCTGACATAAAAGAAAAGAAGTTGGAAGAAGAAGAGGAGACAAAGAAAGAGAGAGAAGTTAGCTAGAAAGGTCAAAAGACAGATTAAGTTTGTAGAAGAAAAGAGGAAAATGAAGAAAGACGACTCAGATGCCGCTTGTCTTTATTGTTATAAGCTGTTGTCCATGTCTAGACCAAGGAAGAATTGGTTGCGTTGCCAAAAATGCGCCAGCTGGTGCCATGCCGAGTGTGTGCTAGTGCCAATCATATTCGTATGTGAATTGTGCGTATAAAAATTATATTTTATTTTTTTGACGATGCCAAATGATGTAAATTTAGTTTCTGTACACTTATATTTTCATTTTCATAAAATAGGACTGCTATTTTCTTCAATAAAACATTTCAATAATAATAAGATAATTTTATTTTAAGTTATATGCCATCAAAGGACATACGTGATCTTATGATGGCACCCTTGGCCAAATTTTAAAAAGTTCTATAATTCAAATTTTTAAAAACTTATATTGAAACTATATATTAGAATGCATACTACATAAGAGTAATGAATCTGTCCATTCGATCACATAAAAAAATATTCCTTTAATGAAATATGTAAATAATTCGTTAAGGGTGCCTACATGGGCATACTTCCCCTACCCATGTTGTTTCTCATATTTTTTCGAACCAAGAAAATTTAATCGATTAGTTTATTCACGCCCACGAAGGAGCATACTTGAACATGAACACCAATAACAAAAAATAGTTATCAATCGAAACCTCATCAGAAAATATATTCGAAACGCAAGACAACTTATATCGAATGAATACATGGAATGAAATATTGAATGTCCACAGTTGTTCAAAATATAAAACAAATTGAAACTCAAATTAACCGTTAATGGGAGAATATCAATATACCTGAAATATTTGTTTCACAAATATAAGGTTCAATTCAAAAACAATTACTCTCAATGAAATTCCGAATTATTTGGTAATCCAATATTGCCATATTATGTTGATATTGTACCAATAACATAAATAACCGTATTATGTACATTTATGCGAGAAATGCCGATATTGTTGATTCGATGGCCATATGCATAATACACATCATAAATGAAAAAATAAACATAATATATCACCGCGAGAAGGAAGTTCATTTACTACTGAATTCAAACTGCAACTTATCCTTTTTGTGCAGATTCAGCAAAAAACTCATTTAATGATGTATGTATAAGTATTTCAATAAAAAAATATCAACTCTATAAAGTGAAAATTTCAAGAAAGCCCTGAGCAGGTGCTTTGGAGCCCTCGTTCATTGGTGTAGCAATTAGGCTATTACCTACCTCAAAATTTCGTATAGGACTTGTGACTGATGCTAAATATAAATGCAAAATCTTAGCACGATCGAAATAATATCCAGAAAATTAGTCGAAAACTGAAATATGTGATAACTTAACGATAAGAAAATCAATTTTTATGGTTCTGATTATGCGATCCTAAAATTTTGCATGAACATTCAGTATATCAATCTTCCTATAGTCCGTTCACGAAAGGTTGAGCCGTCGGTTGGCCATGGAAATTTGGCCATATTCCACTGTGTATATTAAAATTTAAGTTATGTTCATGTCAGATTGATATGCAATGTTGTCAATATTGCATAGAGTTGTCTGATAACTCGCAATCTCGTCGAACGAGGCCGGTTACATTCGGCAACGTTGACTTTATTTTACGTTATGACAGCAAATATGCCAACTTCAGATAAATAAAAAAACGCCTACTATGTGCTCAACCTTCGTGAACGGACTATACACAAAATGAAATCCACTCGAATCGGATATCTTGTTATGAAAAATATGCAGATCTTCTTTCAATATTCCCATTGAATTTTCTATGGTTCAGATTATGCGATCTTCTTGAAATTGAAATGTTGCGTGAACGTTCAGTATATTAAATCTTCATTGAACAAAATAAATTTCACTCGAATCGAATATCTTGTTATGAAACTATGAAGTTCCTTCTTTTCAATATTCTGACTGAATTTCTATGATTCTGGTTTACATAGTGGCGACAAAATTTGCATAAGGCTTATTATGAGTATTTTGAATGTGGCTACAAAATTTCATTTCGGTTGGTTTTGTTTTGTCTGAGTTATTGAGGAATAAAATTTCTGAATGACCATATTTGCCTGTACGATTTGGCTGGTTAGGTTAGGTAAGGTACGATTTGAACGGTTAACGAACTCAACCGAGACATTTAGAACCCTAGCTCACCCTGAAAATCCTAAGTCTCTAGGAAAATCCCTTCGAGAGTTATCTTGCTAACGGATCAACGCCTCAAAATTAGTAAATTACAGATATATGGACAAAAACGACATAGCACTCGTTTAAGGTGAACGAGCCGTCAAATAATCACTCAACTATCCATAGTTCATCAGATATCAGCCAGTGGTAAAAATTGAAGAAACTGATATGTTGTTGGGTTTGTACACCATAATGCTTCATTACCAAATCAAATAAAAAGATCTATCACAAAAGTGACAATCTATAAAAGGGTGATACTAATGAACCAATCCAAAGCAACTCGGTCATTTCAAAAAGAGAAGAATATGACGGTATTTATGAAGAGAATTTAAATCTTTATTTGATATAAGAGCAGGTGAAGGATTCAACAACATCCTAATTTTTCAATGTATGCTGCTATTTTCACTGTTGTCTTTCAGAGTATAAAGCAGATTTATGTAATAGCTGCTCTATATTTCCCTCCCTGTAAACTGTAACTACGAACTTCTTAGTGTCAATGTTAAGCTGCTTATGAAATAACTTTATTTCGCACGTTCGTTTACATTTGTAGGTTACACTGTGTTTTCAACGATCTGCGATATGGCTGCTAGGCATGTTTACATCATTGCTACAAATACTA
>CM024241.1:80562853-80691677 GCA_013421045.1 Propylea japonica
AAAAGTAGTCACATCTGACTGCATCGTCTTAATATTCTTTCAATATTTATCAAAAATAGTTCAAACTGAATTTCAACATTTCATTTGATGGTTTGAAAAATCACAGCTGATATGGAAACTAATCTAAATAATAAAGCTTCCTATTGTTTTTCTCAATCTATCTATTCTGAAATTGTTATTCAAATTTTGATCTCAAATGACTGAGTTGGTCTCATTCTAATGAAGAATGAGACGCTAAATATTGAATCTATTTTGTCTATTTGGCGGTAAGCCCAACATCAAAAAAAATTTCATTTTTCCATAATGAATGTTCATCTACAACTTCGTGGCCATAGTTTCAACAGAACCATAAAAAATCCAATGGAATATTGAAAAAAAAATCTTCATATTTCCATAACAGGATATCCGATTCGAGAAAATTTTTTCAGTGAATTAAATTGATATACTGAATCTTCATGCAAAATTTTTGTGGCCATAGTGTTAACAGACCATACGAAATTCAATTGGAACCTTGAAAGAAGAATATTTTATTTCTATAACAGAATATCCGATTCAAGGAAAGTTATTTTTGAGAATGAAAACTACAATACTGAATGTTCATGCAAATTTCAAGAGGATCGCATCATCAGATCCATAGAATTTAATTTTGTAATTATTGATTTTTACATATTCATTTTTTGAATAATTTTCAGATTATTCTGATTCTGCATTCATATATTTGGTATCAATCTAAATCCCCTATGAAAGCGCTCATAAGCTTTCGCTCAGGGCTTTTCTCAATTTTCTTCAAAGTTTGTCGACCACTATGAACAATCTGGTGCATATATACTGATGTCAAAATTAGCGCACCACCTAAATTTCGTCAATTTTAACCAATTGATATCTTCTTCCCAATCTTTAGTCCGATTTCAATGTTTTTTTATTCAATTGTAGCTCTGTTATTGTCAAATTTCCTCCTTAACCAGAAATCCAGAAAGTAAAATCTCATGTTGTACAGGGCGTTTAAAATAATGTCATGTTTTATAGTCAAACTTTAACGTCTTCTGTGGGCATGCCAGGTTTTGCTGATGCACGTAAAAACAATAAAGCGTTGTAGCCTAGTATCTCTTGTGTATTTTTGTTTTTTTTTAACCGAATTATCTTGAATCGTCCAGAGATATCAACATTTTATCAACTCTTGTATTTTATGCATTAGCCATGAATATCTTTTATTGTCGAATAATACTACAATGAGATGTTCAAAAAAAATGCATCATGCGTACAGGGCGTTTAAATTTTCGTTTTTTTCATTACAGTTTAAAGCCTTCTGTTCAAAAAAGAAATGCATGATGCTGTACAGGGCGTTTAAAACTTTTCGGTTTTTTTATTACAGTTTAACTCCTTATGGGCGATTCCAGATAACATGAGGCTCTGACAGAGACAAGAAGAGACGGTATCTCCTCTTCACTAAATTTGTCCGAATTTAAAGATATTTTTTATCCTTCTCTGTACCATGAAAATCGTATAAGCCTGTCCTTGTTACAGATTTTTTCAGGCACGGCTAGAGGCGCTGCTAACCGTTATTTCTGATGTTGCCAAGCGTTATTAAAAGCAATGAGCTCCCAGGATAAAAGAAAACAACTGTCCCTTTCTCTATGCTAAAATTTCACATCTGTTATCTCTCTTGTGTATGTCTTTTCCATTTTGATGTCATCGTGGCAACATTCCATTTCATTGCACGTGTTTCACGGAGTTTGTTTACATCGTTTGTCAAAGGAAATTCTTTTCCAAATATGGTTTCCAAGTGTTTAATTTGTGATGCTTCAGAGGATGAAGTTTCAAAATTGCATTATTTTCCACGCAATGTACAAAAGTAAGTTGAAAAATCAAATTAATTTATGGGCATTAAATACTAATAATTACTATTTCTATAGATCAAAACTTTGGCAGGAGTCCTTAGGTATGAAACCTATTGACAAGTGTTTGAGGAATTATAGGATTTGCTCGAATCATTTCTCCACGGACATGTATATGAACTCGGTGGATTACAAGTTGAGAGTTGACGCAATTCCGACTCGTTTTTTCAATATCGCACTTTACTCAACCTCCACAATTCATGCAGAATTCGAAGAAAGCAATCAAGTTCCTTTAACTTCCACAACTGATGTAGAATTGGAAGATAGCAATCAAGTTCCATGGACCTTGACATTCATCATGATGATGAAGGTATAGTTATAGAAATCCCTCATAGCGTTCTTCATTGCGAGAACTCAAGCACATTGTTGTGTTCCATCAGTTCTACCAATGGAAAACGCTTTCGTTTGAAAAATGAAATACACTCTTTGCTACACTTATACATGTATAAGTAAGACTTAAAATTCATAATTTTATATCATTTTCAGATGTTGAATCTGTAACAAAAAATAC
This sequence comes from Propylea japonica, assembly GCA_013421045.1. Lineage (NCBI taxonomy): Eukaryota > Metazoa > Arthropoda > Insecta > Coleoptera > Coccinellidae > Propylea > Propylea japonica. Next base: position 80,565,260 of record CM024241.1, read on the forward strand.
TGAACTGGAGCAGCCTAAAACACCCAAACGAAAGGAAGAATATTCCGAAATATACCCAACTTCTCCCTTACTACATCTTCCCCAGAAAAAAAAATTAGTGAGAATTATATATCAACGGAAGACCAATTGAGAAAAATAAAAGGCAGTGTCGGGAAAATCTAGTACGCTTAAAGCTATTTTAGAGATGCTGATACCCCAGAAGTCAAAGATCTCACAAAAGATATATAACCCCATCTTTTGAAGAGAACATATTCCCTATTCAGGAAGTATGATGTTGTAATAAATGTTCAAATAGGAGAAACTCAACTACCATGGAGGCCAAATTCTCAGATGTAGTTCGGGCCTACGAACATGACAAGGCAAGCATTTATCCCACCAGGTCCTGTTTGAACTAAAGGATCATTTCTTCAACCCAATCATGAATTATGCCATGAAGGTCCATATTCCTGCCCAGTCATGAGCTACACCACATCAGCCTATTTATATTCCTTGATCCGAGAGGGTAAGTTCATTTAATTTTCTCATATTTCATCATTTTTCCATAAAACAGCTCTTCATTGTTTTTTAATTTATCAATTCATGTGGAATATCTGTTCATTTTTTCCAAATTTTTTAGCCTTAAATCTTGTGAGTAATCTGTATTATTCAATGGGTTTCAGTAACATTTGATTTCATTACTTATTACTTTGACACTCATTGATACATCTAACAAGAATAATTGTTGAATTTGAAGTTCGAAATTAGTTCTCACAGCATAACTACTTCTCTGAACCGTTGATAAAAATGAAATGTGAAAATCTTTTATTTAACTCTTACAATCATTTTGTTGTATGATTGCAGCTTCATTTTCTACATACTGTGAACGCTAATAATTAATGTTTGTTTATAGCTTCAATGGAATTTCCGACCAATCTGGCAAGGAGCTGAGGCATTATATTTCGAAGGACTCTCAACATCGCGCATATTGCCGAAGGCATTTCAGATGGTAAAGGGCTGGAAATTCAAAAGGATGTTGAAAAATGGCCAGATGAAACACAAAAAACCTCCTTCTCAATTAGGCTGGTTAAACTCTCTGAATGCCATACAAGAAATATACCCTTGCATGCCTCTGAACTCATCAAGAATACAATCGATTTTTCATGGCTTGATTGTGAACTTCATATTGAAGAAGTGAAGACAATTACAGCCATGTCGATATTCAATATTGGTATTGGCTGGTGGGTTCAGAGGGAAAACAGAAAATTTAAAGAAAAAAAACTGAAATAAACCGATCAAAAAACTCAAAAAATTAGAAACATGTAATTAAGGGATGCAAAGGTATATACTACTGATGGTTCTGATTTTTAAAATATTCATTAATTCAAAAAATATCCTTTACATAGTGTCTAAGAAGGAGAAAATATGTTTTCTCAAATTCAATTCTTTATATTTCCCTCATAATTTTTATTTATTTGTCATAAACAAACAAAACTATATAAAACCGAAAATTCAGAGATCTAACAACTTGAAATAATTTCTGATCTGAGAGAGAGATAGAAATTTATTGTATTAAAATTACAAAGGGCCATCGTCTGAACTCTTTCAGCCATAGTTACAAAAAAAATGTCTTTCACATTCTACCGCAATTTCCATAGGTATGTACAGTATTAAAATGGTATAATACAGTAATGTTCTTTGTTTATATTATTTCTCACTAATTCAGACACCTAACAACTGGAAATAAATTCTGATCTGAAGACCATGTATATATCATTATTGTTATTTCATTTATTTATTGTGATACTTCTTCAGTTTATATATCATTTATTATTATATTCACGAAAAGCACAATCAATTATTGCTTGTGAAAAATTTGTTATGTTGGCGAGTGTAAATCTGAAAATATTAGCATAAATAAACATTATTATTATTATTATATGCACCTTTTCATATTTTTCCTCTGTTTAAATCGAAATTACTATATCAATAAATCAAGTTTTTCGATTAAAATGTCATTTCATCTAAAAGCTACTTATTGTCATCCCTTGGAGAACCCCCAATACTTGAGGAATCCTTTTCCATTGTCTTTACAAAGGATGGGGATTAATCGGGTTGAGGGGGCTCTTCAAGGGATGACAATAAGTACTAAATTTGAAATATGTATAATTTGAAATTCCCGCGCAGGTTCAAAAATTTCCGACGGTAGCGCCCCTCGAACGCTGCCTTACCGATCTGACGACAAAGATCGGAAGAAATTTAGTAGGCAGACACCCGTCTCTCTCTCTCTCTCGGCGCTCTTTGTTGCAAACTTTACAGTACGTAGCGCTTTCTTCTGATACTTTTAACGTTTTTAAAATGCCTCATCTTCTGGTAGCCTTGTATCGTACACATGGGAGGCGTTAAACTGTAAGGAACAAACCCTAAAATACACAGTACAGGGTGATGCACTTTTCTTTTGTTGACATCGATATTGGCAATTCGTCTCAAAGAGAAAAAAATATTCAAATCGGACAAATGGTTGCGAAGATATTCATGGCTAATGCATCAATACAAGAGTTGATAAAATGTTGAATATCTCTGGACGAATCCAAGATAAATTGTTTTTTAATAAACAAATACCCAAGAGATGCTACGCTACAATGCTTTATAGTTTTTACGTGCCTCAGCAACCTGGTATTGCCCACAGAAGACGTTAAAGATTGACTATAAAACATGATTATTTAAACGCCCTGTACAACATGAAGATTTTATTTTTTGATTTCTGTTATGGAGGAAATTTGACATAACAGAGCTACAATTGAATAAAATAAACATTGAAATCGGACTAAAGATTGGGAAGATATCAATTGTTAAATTTAACGAAATTTTAGGTGTGCGCTAATTTTGTCCATCAGTATAGGTTCAATAGGAATAACTCAATTGAGAACGACCCATAGATTTCGTTTATTGATTATTAAAAATTTGTCATCACTCTTATATTTTTAAAATTTTTTTTTATATTGAATATGGACAATTCTGAAGAATATGTTAAATAATAGTATCAAAACTATCGATAGATAGACGCATTCGATATAACTTCTCAGATTGTAAACAAATGGTTGTCTTAAATTCAAGGGTTTCATTTCGAAGTGAATTCAACCATAACTCAGTGCCAACTTCAAACACCTCCTTAAGTAAAAAAATCAAATACTTATCAAATAACAATTTGCCGCTTCAAATTAAACATACCGTGAATGAAACACTGCGTGGAATGACTGGGTTTCGATAGATGAAAAATTCCTCCTTGTACTTATAACGTCCATCCCAATTTTCAATAAGCCACTGGGATGTCTGTCGAATTCCAAGCACCCCTTACAAACGAAATTTCCATTATGTCGCGTATGGAGAGTTCTGAATTATTTTTTAATGGCCGCATAATTTTTAATTTTCATCAAACAAGTGAGGTTAGATTTCATTCAAGGATATAAATAAAAAGAATAAATAAATTTCAGATGGAAAGTTTGTTTTGTTGTTCGAATATGCTTTTTCATGGGCATATTCACATTGATTCATGGCATCAGGTTATACAAACAAAAGTCACCAATATTCAAATAGTCGGTATTTCTTTTCTTTTTTTTCTTTCGCTCATGTCTTGTTTTGGTCCCAAATAAAATATTTTGAAAGTGATCGTCTTCTATGGTAAAAATTATATAGCTAACGATAAAAAAAAGGTGATTCACACTTTGGGTGCACTGCGAAAGGTTTCCTAAGGCAGAATAACATTTTCAAGTCCGACAAGATTTGGACAGAACGTTACAAGATAAGTATGTCCACATAATAATCTCATGCACTGATAATTTAAGAGGAACTGCAACAACACACACACTCCTGCATATTCTGTCGAGCCTCAAGGACCTGAACTAGAGAATATGAAAATCAATTCCTTCGAAAAAAACTGATTTATCCCAGTTTTTAATACTCTTTTTGACCAGATCTAATCACTAATTTCGTTAAACTATGAAAATCTTATTATTCACACATCATGGATGTATTTGAATTAGGTAATTACCAAATCCATGAGATGAGTTTTATATTGTAAATTCTCTGTCCTTATTCCAATAAGGAGGGCCACATGTTTTAAATTCGTCCTTCACTAAGTTTCAACGATTATGCCTATTTAGCTGCTATAGATCGTCTTATTCTGTATGGGATATAAAAATTGCTTGCTCATATGTAGCCTTAGTAGATAGCCTCTGAAGATTAAGGCCGCTTTAAAAATATTCGGAATTAGTTCACCCGCGGATCGCGTATTGCTTACGGGTTAATAAAGGTCAGCAGAGTTTCAGGATAGTTTAATATTTCCACAAAATATTCTGTGGGATTGATATGTGATAATCTGTTCGTTGTTCGTGTGTTATAATATGAGAAGAATTTCAGTTCGATATTTGGATACATTTGTGTCATATAAAAGCACCTTTTCTGTTATTGTGTTACTACATGGAATCCATTCAATATTATTTACCTAGTGAAGTTATTTTTATGGATATTTTTACTTGAATTTGCCTTCACGTGAAAAAAAGTATGTATGCGCTTTTCCCCATAAATAAAACTATCCTGTCGTGAAAAAATATTTGATTTTATTCCAGAATATATATTTATCTGACGAGACTTTTGATAGCTCCTTAATATCATAACTACCTTCCTTACGAGTTTACTTGGACTATTATGGTATTTGCCCAGATTGCTATTTTCCTGATCATATTCAGCCTCTGGATAAGTTTTTCAGTTCAATCTGTGCAATGATACCATGTACTACTCTGATTCGATCTGTCTCCATGTTCTCGAGAACTCTTCACTCATCACCTTCGATCAGAACAATTCTGTGCAAATGTGCTTCTGTCAGCATGAAGGGAAGACTTCTCTCAGTTAGTTCAATATTACCGCAAGATGCAAATTGGAAAATTTATAAGTATTCTATGTAACTATTGCAAATATTTTTATTCGTTTGCGAATCGTCTTCTATTTTATTTTAATCATTTTGATTCAAAATTCTGGTAGCAGGAGATTTTAGGTTACTACAATACATTTATTTCGAAAATGTCAGACTGTTTCCTAAGAGACTGAAGCGTCCATTATAATGAATAAAATAGTTTTCAGTACATAGGTTAAAAAAAATAAAGCTCCCTCTTGTGATCAAAAATAAAAAAAAAATGGAATAATAAATTTTATAATTGAGAATAAATAGTTGTAAATTAAATATATCATAACAAAAAATGCTATGTTGTTACTTTCTAAAAATGTGTATGTATATATACAAAAGGAAGAAAATTCATGTCTGTAACGATGAATTTGAAAATATTGTTTTTAAATAGTGCACACATTTCCTACGGAGTTAGGTGCAAAATTGTCCAAATAATGTAATTATGTTTATTTGCTGTAAAATTTGATTTTATTTGAACTCTGCCAAAAAATCAAGGCACCTAACATTCATATCTGATCAACAAACTCGTTTCGAAGATGTTGAAAGAAATAAACTTATTTTTTTTCATTCAGACCGAAATTTTGCAGCCATTAAATTTCAATAGTTCCGATGTAGGTTTTTCACTCCATTCACAGTATCTGAAATTTGCAAATATAAAATTATTATGAGCGTCCCTCTAAAAAAGATCGAAATAGACCAATCATAAATATACTCCTGTGTGGAGTAGACCAAGTTATAAATTACATAGATATATATCCCGAACGCACGCCTCGCAATGATATTAATTCACGTTCCTGAAGGTTATTCTCATTTAAATGCGGGTTTTGCGCTCTACTTTCGATGCTTGTATTTTGGAAAACTCATCAGGATATAACGTTAAACACATAGAATTGGACCTATTTCTCACAGGATACTCTGTAGTGAATTAATTTCCATCAGAATTTGTTGAATTATTTATTTTCCTTGAGCATATTCAAGGTATTATTTCACCTGAAAAGGTTATCAGCGATCTGAGAAATTCATTTAGGTTTGATATATCAAGTTGCAATTCGAAATATCTAAATATTGCATTTCTGCAAGAATGAAAACTAAAATGAGGTGAGATGGACTCCTGAATTTGAAGGGTCGACAAGCGAATTATTTATGTTATTCTACATCTGACTTCGAATGATGTTTTTTTCTCGAATTCATTCATAAATATAAATTATTCATAACAACTAATTTTGACGAGATCGAATTGAAAAAGCTATATGGAAAGCCTTCATTTTTACAGAGTATTCAAATAAATAATAAGGTGCAATACCGAAACCATCGTAAAATGTGAATTAATGGGTATATCCTCATTTCGTCATTTCCTTATGCTTTTCCTCACTCCATTTTTATGGGTAAATTTACCATAAAACCCATATTTGCTTTCATGAGGCAGTTGCTTTGGAGAATTAATTCGGAGTATAAAATAGGTGGACAACCAAGTGAAATTACATACTGAATTTTAAAATTCTTGCATTTTTGTACCCTATGGCAGTATGGGTATAACTAATAGCACATTCCAATGGAAAAACTGATGTGCACTGAGTGCATATTTTATGTCCCACTGAATACACCAGTGTACATCATTGGGAATGTGGTACATTTGAACTCGTACTGAGTGCAATCATTTTCTGTGTCAGTTCTGCTAATTCTGCAGTCACCAGAATGGATGAAATTTCTGCGAATAAATATAAACGTTAAACTAATTCGGCGCTAAAACAGGTTCCACATAAGTCGCAAAAGTTGATATTCGTCCCTAATTGTATTGAAATGATAAAAACAAAGAATAGTTTGAATCAGTTGAACAGATGATGAACCTGTAATATATTTCCATGTTTTTAGTAGGAATTAACCTCATCATAATTCGTTAAAAAACCAGTATAATTAGTGCAAAACAGATGCAAAACTAGTGCCCCTATTGCAGACGCAATTAGTTATAGCGAAATCACCTCAGACCTCAGAGTAAGAAATACATGTTTATTTCTTACTCTGAGCCTCAGACTATATGCTTATTAGACTCAGTCTGAGGAAATTACGAATATTTGCCTGAGTTTCTGAATGATGAGCGAGACAAAATGATTTTTTATCACTTGCTGATAAGTAGCTGATACCTGCCTAGCACATATCATCTCTATTTATTGAAAATGAAATCTTTTCAATAAGAAGAATAATATTCTCTTCTTCTTATAAAATGTATGAAATTGAATATAGGAAACCTGAAAGAATTTTCATGTAATAACTGCAGATGAATTTATTTCAACGATATCGGTCAAGAAGCTATCAGACTGCCACTTGCTGATAAGAAGCTTATAGTTATCTAGCAGAAATCATTGAAATGAATATATCTTTATTTATCGATACATGTGAGTTTTTCCATAGATAAAGATAAATGGACTAAGCAATCCCTATAAGGGACCCAGCAGACTGCAGACTTTTAATCGGCCGATAGTTTAGTCAGGTTGGGCTGAAAATGCGCATACCGAGCCAACTTAACAAGTTTGCTCGGTGTGCGCACTTTCACCCAACCTAACTATACTATCGGCCGATAAAAAGTCTGCAGTCTGCGGTGTCTCTTAAGCTTCATAGAAAATATGACTGAAAAATGGGAAAGAGATCGATCCAATTCAAAGTCAATAGTTGTCTTTTTTCATGTCACCACAGATCATAAAAAATAGATAGGCAATGGCTACGATATCGCATCCTCCCTTTCTCTGAATAGTGACACTTCAGTCAGGCGTTACAGCTCCGTCCATTCTCTATGTCTATGGTTTATCCCCAGCAATATCAGTCAGGTAGGTATCAGTTTGAGTGTGCAACAGTTTCTAAGGGTGTTAAGGAGGCATATCATGAATTTTATGGAAAAAAAGAATATTTGCTTGGTTGAAAAATCTGAATGACTTCACTTTCAATGAATACCTATCGGCAACTTATCAAGAACTGGTGGAAAAAGCGCCCTATCTTCAGAAACAACCCCGTACAATATTCCATTTATCCAAGAAGCGTAAGCCGTAACGATCCTCAACAAATCCACGGTTCTATTTGAGCCGTAAAATATTCCCCTTTCGCCATGGTGTTGGTTATCCATGATGTCTGAACGTAAGGCGAGCTACCCCACAGGAAATCTATACGGATAGACCACTCAAGGCCCAGCGATTCGTGTTAAATAATCGACATGCTTCATCGCGTTCCTCTGAAAAGTCTGGAATTGATACCGAAAAGTGGAAAGCTCGCTCGAAAAATACAATTTCTTTCATTAAATTTTCTCTTGCTGCATCGAATGATTAATATATTCCAGAATGAAGTGGATTAGAAAATGTTGGAACATTTGAAATGCACTGAAATTTTTTAATTATACAGGATATCTCGTAATTACTGGATAATCCAGGAATACTGTAAAGAAATTATCATCGGCGCTATAAAATCTTCTCCAAAAAATCAATATCCGTTCGAAATATATATTGAGAAAATAATGATTTCTACTAAACAAGGTATATCAGATTTTCTCACTTTTTCTCTGAGAAAGTAGCACTTCTCGCTTTAGACCGGTAAGTGAGTAGGATTTTAATGAATGCAGTGGTTCACCCCATAGCAACGATATGACGCCTAACAACTCATATAAAATGACTTGTCAAGAGTTGGCATGTTTTATATCGCAATTCACAATGAATCATTGATTCTATGATGTTTCTTCACGGTTGCCGAAAAAATAGTGTATACAAAACGACCGAATATATTTTTTTTGGGTTAGCACACTATTTTCCGGACTTGTTACGTAAATTACTATTAGCAATCAGCGAAATGACCACACTTATTCATACGATTTTCTGCACGTGTATTGATAAGAAAATAAGGATTTTTCTTCATGGATAATTTGATAAGAATAATCAATTTAAGAGCATGATACACGAAACAGCAACCTTCTTCAGAAGAAATTACTATTTTGAAATAAATATGTTTCATTTTGGGATACTTTGTAGGTACAACAAAGAGATCGAAATTAAGTTAAACCATTTCAGGTAATACCTATAAAGAATTTCACATTTTAAAATTACTTAACTCAAAAAATATTTTTCGAATTTAATTTTGTATTCCATACTTGTCAGATATTCATAATAATGTTTATTATTCTCTTCATTTCATCGAAATCTAAAAAGTGAGAAATATTGAGATTGCAGAAGTTGAATGAACCACTTTCAAGATGCGAGTAAGAATTAGGTACGGAATAACACTTGATCATTACAATTACAAATTGTTGTATAAACAATTTCCAGAAATAATTCTGTTGATGGTGGAGCTTCAGAGATATCTCTCATCGATTGTATTGTGGTGCATCTCAGAGTGTGCAGAAGTGCAGAATGTTCGAGCTGTTGATGAAAATTTATATTTGGTCGATTCAAAATATTGTATTCTAGTAAAAGGAGTTACAACTATTCAGAGAGGGACTACAAGGATATCCAATACCTCCAGAAATACAGGATGGATTGGAGTACAAAAAAATTGCTTATTTCTTCCATTTTTTCTTCCAAAAATTGAGATTTCTTTCTATTTTATGACTCATTTGTTTATGGAAATACATAAAATTCTGTTCGTTTCCATTATCCAATGCAATACTTCTGGTATTGTCAGATTTTTCCCTATTATCTAGTGTTTCAGAGACGCGAAATTGAAATTTTTCAACGACGCCATCTCAATTATTCCCGTGGACATTAACGGTTCACACCATCATGTCATCCTTCATCTCTAATGGTTTTCGATAACCCTGTATTCCCCCTCTAAATATTTCTATAACCTCGTATTATAATATAATGTTCTGTTTTTTGAGTCTTTACTTGATGAAAATTCATCATATTATTATGATGAAAGTAAAACACTTAGTTTCTGCTGAATTTGATCCTTTACACAAATCCGAATATTTGACGAAATAATTTTTGTGTAAATTCCGCGGAAACTAAGTGTTTCACTTTCATCATAATAATAATATAATACCTTGGTCTCCGATACAGTTACAGTAGAGGACCAATAATTGATTACAAAAAATAGCAAAATCAAGAGATAGATTTGTCAATGCTTAGATGTTCAAAATAAATCACTTCGAGAAAGTGTGACCATTTCTACAAAGGGTTTTCAAATTACATGACTATAGGCAGCATTTCTTTAAAGAGTAGTTTGATATGAAGGAGAAAAATTCAATTTGGCTGTTTCTTTAATCAATCAACTTCTTCTGTAATGAAGAAAAACGTATAGAATCCATCGACTTCACAGAAAGCCGTTTTCCTCATTTTTTTCCGGCTGCGATAACTTATAATATATAATCATACTTCGAGCTAATCTATCATAACTTGTTCATTTCTTCAACTTTACACATCCCTACCAACACTTTCAGATTTAACATATCTCAATATATCTTCGTCGGATAAACCAAGTCCCTATAAGGCGATAAAAAATGTCAGAGAGGGATGGCTAGAAGATGAACGAGGATGTTTACAACTCAACTCTCAAGTTTACTGTCCCGGCTTGATTTTCTTGATAACTTGCGATTTGGTAGAAACTTTGTCCCCAATTTCATTGAACGCGATGCGAATCGCTACGTATAACACTGAAGAATCAAGAAATCAGCAGTATCGAGTAGCATTCGGAAAATAATATAAGAAAATCGCAGCAATTAGACTTGTTATCTATTTATAGAATTGTTGACGTGAAATTCCTGTTGAGGAAACATTAATTGATATATTATTCACATCAAATATAATTATTCTATTGAACGTTTCGGTCAGTATTGGCCAACGTTGTCAGTCGAACACTTTAAACTCTCAAAAAAGTATCTTGCAAGGCTAAAGATGAATCTGATCTCATCTCGTTCAAAGAAAACTGATGTACCTCATAAGCCTTATTGAAAAAACATCCCTTAAATGTTCGAATCAAGAACATAGAAACTAGTTTAACTTGGAGACATTGATGAGTCAAAGCTTGTCCAATATCAATAGAAAGAAAATGAGACGTAGGAAATTGAAAGCAGCTTGTGAAAGCTTATGAAAGTGATTTTTGGATATTGACTCATGTGAACCATTTATTGACATGAACAACATCTGGGCTCCAATAAAAAGATCCAGTGTAAGAAATAACAATGAATTTGTGACACTGAATGAATCAAAAATAGATCAAAGTCAGTTTGAGAAGGGTAAAAAATGTCAAATTCTTTCAGATAATGATGAAAGTTGCTTTTTGAGGTTCAGAGTATGAAGTATTTTCCTAACGACCAATGGTTAACGAATACTGGCCGAAGCGTTGGGCAGAAGATGTAGTTGTGATGGAAATAGACCAAATTAAATATCATCATATATTATTATTCTTCCGGGACTATTATGGTATAAGTACTCTATGTTTTATAATAATCTGATCAGATCCAGTATCTGGAAGGAGCTCATTATACAGGGCTTTTATGAGTGATTGTAACAGCGCAGTTAGCTTTGCAATATTTATTTATTTATATTACAGTGTTACGCAGGTCAGGCGGTCGAATTATGTGGCTGGAATTATCCATGTAGAAAATAGATAGAGTTAAATATACAGAGAGATTTGATAAATGTGTTGAATTTGCATAAGAAGCAGCAAATGAAAATAATTAAAGCGCTGCTGTTACAATAATTAAGACCCCGTATTATTTGGAAATTAGGTTTTAGTTCGTTCTGGAATTAAGTGTGCAACAATGTAATTGGTCAAAACCAAAATTCTGATGTCAAATCAGTGCTCTTATCGAATTTCACAAGAGCATACCTGAGGTGTTATAACGCCCACGATTTTTTCATCCAACCTCTTAGCAAATGAGTATACCAGAAAGACTGGGTAATTAAATCTCCCAAGTTTAGTCAGTGGAGGAATTACAGAGTTCCAGTGAAATCCGAATTTCTTCCATGGTTTTATCTTATTGTGCAAGAATATCTGCTTCGACTGGGTAATTGATTTCGAGTTCTAATGGAAAAACTGTGTCTCTGCAGCCTACCTGGATGAAGTGGAAAGCTTTCTCAGCCTTCCTTTTGATCTGTAAGAGGAGATAGCATTGTCCTGAAGTTACCCCAGACAATCTACCAGTTTCTTGAAACCTGTCATGGCATCAATTCTGTGTAATCTTCCCCAACAAAGCTGTGGTTTTTTGTCGGCGAATGAATGATCTCGTTATTATTATTTCTGTGCATTTCTAAATGTATTTCTAATCGAACTTTCAAAATTGTTTTGATAGGCAATATTTTATATGTTCGAGTTAAGATTGGAAAATACAGCCAAATATGCATCAATGACTTTCAATTCTATTATTGATTCAATGTCTTCATGATGAAACAGTACCTATATTTTATGTTCCATTAGCAGCAATATAATTGATCGTATCATGTTGTGTTTGTTGATTAAGAAATTTGGGGTTTATTTCATCATGAGATAAAACATGCACAATTTATACATTAGTTTTATTGAGGTTTGAAAAATCAACGAAAGAAGTGGAGTTATTGACGTGAAATTATATATGATTAAATATTCCTTGGAATATTTTTCAGGTTATTTCCATTGAAATATTATTTATATTATTTTCATAATTTTTAAACGCTCGTTCTACGAGTACTTAAACGAGAACTATATCGTTTTCCCCAAAGGTTTGTTATTTTCGAATTTTGATCCAAAATGGTCTCAAACAATAGGTTTCTACTTCCTGATGACGAATTCGTGGTCAAATCCTATTCTGTCTGTGGGCCAGCCGGCTGGCCGTTAGCACAATAACTTTCGAAAGTATTGTCCTAGAGACTTGAAATTTTCAGTGTGAGTTCGGTTCCTGAAGGGCTCGGTTGAGTTCGTTAACCAGCCAAATCGTACTGGGTGTTCCATAAAATATTTCCTAATCAAATATTTTGTTCCTCAATATCGCAGACAAAACGAAACCCATCAAATGAAATGTTGCCGAATCCGTGGTCAACTCAATTCTGTCCTTGAGGCCGTACGTTCAGCCGGCTATAAACACTAGACTCGACTTTTTTCTTCAGTTCCCTAATGCCATGGTTAAGTTCTTTAACTACAAAACAGTAAGGGTATTTCATAAGGTTCGTAATGTAGGAACTTTCAAAATTGTGTGGCTACATGCAAGATACTAATATAGGAAACCTGAAGCCTCATACAATTTTGGGTCATAGTGTTAGCAGAATCATATAGGAAATCGGATAATTTCTTGTGGAACTATACGGAAAATCTATTTTTAATATTCTGCATAGTTTCACAGAAATTATCCGATTCCTATATGATTCTCTGCTAACACTATGGCCACAATTTTGCATGAATATTCAGTATGATTTTCATCCTTTGATCTCTTATTTTTATGGTGAAAGAAATATGAGCGGAAAAATTCAATGAAACTATCGCCCAATTCCAAAGATTGTTGATTTTTCAGAAATATTCCCATTATTACGATTATTAGTGGATCATCCCAGGATTGAAGTATAAAATTGCCACGATGTTTGTTCCAGTTTCATGTCATATCGAGACAGTAACTGCATTATCTCTTAGGTACTTTCATGTTGAAGAATCAATCTTCCATTTTCCCATACAGTTAATTGAATCCGAATCCTCTTACGCTAATAACTCTTAACCAATAATTAGATTGCTATAATATCCCTCTGATTGGATGAATGCGTAATTAATATTTCATTGAAAAACTCGAAATACAGAGTAATTACTTGCTAACTGTAAGAGCGCACAGAATGTTATGCTGATTTGATTGGTATTCAATTTTGTACAAGATACTAACCGAAATTGATTCGACTCCATATTTGTCATTTAGTATGTAAAGTAGCTCATGATGATGAGATTCGGATAGTGGTTTCTAATTTATCTAAGGCTAAATTTTAATTGATATTCCTTAATGATCGTTTTTTTAATTTAAATCCGTGATGTGGTCAATTTTAGCGCCGTTTGTTTATTGACTGTGTTTGATTTGTAAAAAAATGTGTTCCAATCCTATACAGGTTGTCCCAGAAAAGACCACGACGAACGAAAGGAATGTAGATTAGGATATGCTCTAGCTGATGTGGAAAAAATTTGAAAGTTTTCAACATATCATGAAAATGTGAATTCTTTCACTTTGAATACTTCATCTCAATTAAATACTTTTCAAGTCAGTTTATTCGTGAATATTATTGAACGATCGCTTCAGTCAATGCACTACAAAATTTGAGTGAATGTGTAAAAGTGTCAAAGTTGTCTTTGAAGTATCTTTCTCTTGATTCGGTTATTGTTATCTTCACATATTTCGAGGCTTTTATACAGGGTTTCCCAATAAAAAATAGCCACCCCTGATGTCTCTTATAATATGGTGAAAATCGCGAATTCTTTTAGATAAGTATCATCAATTCTATTGTATTAATTTACAGTTTTGCCCCTTGGAGATGGTTAAATAACCGAAACGCCTCGTGCTTCAATGCGATTGAAATAATTGAAGTTTAAGGACTTCAATTTCAATTATGATTGAGAAAAATCTTCACCCTGGAGAAATCTACGACAGACTTGAATGAATGCGTTTAATAATTTTCTTAGTGAGACAGCCGTACCTGTTCTGTAGATACGTAGCAAGCAACCCCCGATGTTAGAGCACTATTATCCCAAAATGTTTAATAGGAAGAGGAGGTCGAATTATATGTGATGTATACAAAGGCTTCGAATTCAACTTGCATAAATAACTTGCTTGGTATTTCTCAGCATTTCTTCATCCAAGAACAACGAAATATCTGTTTGCTATCCGCATTGTTTGTTGGGTACGTATGAAATGATAATTATTTAAATTGAATATCCAAATTGAGCGCTATTCTATTTTTCACGAGTTTATATTCAAACTTGATTTGAACATCACATTATCATTTCAAAGACACTTCAAATATCATCTTACATTTAACAATGCCAACGGTAAAAAAAAATATTTAATTTTCTGTTTAACTGCTCTTCTGAAAAAGTCGAGCTGGACCAGACTATTTTTATTGAAAAATTCAAAGCTCTGCAATATGGAATATCATTCTCTACCGCTGTTGCCTATTCAAATTCTTAGGGTGAAGAGCCCCTCATCTGCGTTTGTATTTTTAAGCATCCACTGAATAGTAACATATGTCCTCCTACGAACATTAGAGAATGTATTTTTGTGAATTCACTTCATTTTATTATAGGAAAATCAAGGCTGCTTTCTCTTCATAAGGGTGCCTTGAATTCACAATAGGAAAACTGAGAGTGTTCTGAAATTCACACTATCCAAAAACCATTACATTTCATGTATATCGCCTTCAGTTGGCATCTTGAAGACTAGAAAAATCATCTATATGCTCAAATTTTCTTTCAGAATTTTTTGTCTTATTTTCATAGCGCTTCCACTTTGATTTGAAATTCAACTATAGGACTAACTCTCTGGGACTATTTGATTTTCCTTCTTTCATATAAATATGAATTTCCCTTGTTTGTTCAAGGTAATGAAATATTTTTTCTCCGATTAAGCGTAGAGCACAGCTGAACGATTGGAAGTTCTAATTCAATAAAAACCTCTATAAATTGATTAGACAGCATAAACCATATAAATTGAACTTTTTCATTCGACAACAGCCTGGGGGCCACCAAATCACGGCCGTCCTGCGTGAGAGTTTCTCTTTCGTACCGAGCAATGAATCACGATATTTTTCATTTGGCATCAAAAATAATCAAGAATCTTTTTTTTCAGAGAATGCACTTTCACCAATTTTTCCCAACGATTTTGATGTGTTTTGAAATGGGGAGAATATTCGTCCATTCTGCCGATTCAATAATCTACACGAGTACGAGAATAATTCTCCTGCAGCCTGTGAATGCTACGATTTGACAGACTACGAAATAGAGCATGAGTGTAAGTGCATGTCAAGAGATTTCAGCAGGATTCCTAGAAATCTCGGTCACAACCTCACAAAGCTTATATTCTCCGATGCCAAAATTGACGTTATCAAGAAGAATAGTTTGGATCCCTACAGAAAAACGTTGAAGGATGTGTGAGTATCTTACATAGTGGGTTGTAATTTTCATTTTTTTTATTTGTCGTCTACTCAAAAACTTGTGTAGATATAATAATAGCATTACCTTTCTTAATATCGAACAATAAAATGTGTGTCGTGACGTCGTGTGTTGTGGCATATGTGTAAGCTGAGGAAAGTGTACGGAAATTCTTCGTATCATGCAAGAGAACAGAGAGAAAATTTTCTGAAAAAAACTCTGTCGTCATTATATTGACCCAAAGCGTTCGAAATAATGCATCTTCAACCAAGAAATCGAATTTTAAATAGAATAATAATTTTACGGAAATTGTTGAATCATTTTGAATTTATACATTGTTTTTTCGTTAGGTATGCCTACTATTGCGCAAGGTAAAGAGTTCGATAAGAAAGTTTTTTTTTATAACTGTGCGTTTTTACACACTTCCTCTACTCATTTTAGTTATGAAAAGTATCACTTTCCCCCACTAGTGCTCTCTTTCTCGGAAAGTAAGAGTAACAAGGCCTACATAACCCGGAACGTTTCACAGATCACAGTTTTAGACGATACTCGGCAACGTTTCTTGCAGATTCAGGCGAAGTGAAAACCAACATAAAACGTCTTGGGTGCTGGAAGTCAACTGCTGATGCCTAGAGTTATTTGGAGAACTCCGAAAAAAGAATAAAACTATCTCGAATAAAATTCATTCATGTACTGGCAACTTGCAATTGATATCGGATATCGTCCCGTCATCTTTATGCACTTGGCAATTACGAGTGTCACTCCACTACGCCAGTACACCTACTAACTACTCCAGACAGGCTATTCTGACGCATTTGCCTAATGCAACAAACTGTGTTTTCAACATTAATATTAATAAGGAAAAGTGGATTTTCATGCAATGTTTTGCATGTTGAAATAAAATATATAGTTTCAATGTGCTTTTTGAATCTTTATGCGGTCGTAGAAAATATAATGTCCTAATTCATGCTTAAAGTGTTCCTTCCCGCCCTTGACTGCTTGTCCGAACTCCGCTTTGCGTCGTACGGGTCAACGGTAGTCGCTTGCGGGAAAGTATCACTTTCCGCCACTTGTTTGGGAAAAACTATTCTAGGACAACAAAAACTCTATCAGTATCCGTCGTTGGGACTTCAATACAAATTCCCACCCCTAATAAAACTACCTCCGGATATTTCCTGAAATTAGACCCCCATACATATTGTTCCTTCGAACAACTGTCCTATAAATATGTCGAAAAATTTCAGATCATTCAACGTGACTTCAAACTTTAAAAATAATGGTTTAGTCTATTATTAGGGTATATTCATCATTTTGTGATTTATGGTGAAATATTTTGGCATCCCAAACTATTCGATACAGACAATGAAAAAAATATCAACACAAATGACACACTTAAAACATAGGAAGAACTCAATAATTAAACAATGAATTAATTGTATGTCAAAATGAACAAAGTTGATATGCCACAATTGATAGTTTTCATGATTAAGGGTTTAATTTGAGTGAAATGATAAAAGAACATATTCTTTGTAAGGGGATTGTTCAATTGAAAGAAAAATAACCAGTGAAGTTTTTTCGGGCTCATAAAATAAAAAAAAGTTTCAATGACGAATTCTGATATCGTTTTTGTTGTCATCTAAATACGTTTGTCCTAATTTTCTACATTGTCTGAAGGCCAAGATATTGACTTTATGGAACATCTGGGTAGTAGATTTGACTACAATCAGCTGTTATTCGATTAAGGTGGAGTAAAGACACAGCGACGAGGCCTAAACAGTAGATATATACGTTATCAAATTTTGGCCTCAAAAGTTCATTCAGCATAACTTCGTTTTGCGGTTTATTCACTGAATAAAACATGCAAGCAATCATACCGAATGAGTAATTGGGCGAATGTTTTGCAAGAATCTTCTTTACCTTCCGATTGCCAATTAATTCCTTCGCTTACCCTTGATCTCCCAGAAGTAAACAGCTAATAATTCATGTTGCCCTCGAATTGAAAGCGAGTTTCATTGCTTGAACTGGAAACCGTACTTGTCCACAGCTAGTGAAGATGATAAAGTTTTTTCTGATAGAAACAACAAATCTTCGTTACTCCTGATTGAGACCTAGTGTTCGTACATGGCTCTCAGGGGTTGCTATAGAGCACTTTCCGATCACGTTAGGGAGTAGATTAAATAATAATCTATCGATAAACCTCGAACAAGCTTTACCTTCGAGAAATATCGAATGATGTGATGAAATTTTGAGTAACCTGGTGGTTTGGGACCTGACGTCGAATGCCACGGCAGCAATATTCGTTTGCTATCATTGCCCTCTTTCCAATTTGAACATTATTCAGTGTCGTTTTCGTAGCCAGAGCTATGTATGTTTCACAAAGTGTATTTCTGGATGAATTTTCATCAAAGGTGCAGTATTGAAGTAGTACTTTCATTTGTATGTTTAGGTTTGTCTTATTCTGATTCTAAGAATTTACGTCTCATTTTATCATTTCGTATTGATTGAAAGTAGTATAAAGCTTTTATTTGTCAATCTATTTCCATTAACTTATTCTTAAATTATTTTTAAGTTGAGCATCATTTTCTAAATTTTCGTTTCTTTCCATTATTCAATTTCGAATAATACAAATCCTGATGCTGCCACAAAAATCCACAGGCATACAACTTTCGAACACATCTGAAACTTACCCATATCAATTTTATTATATTGTTGACGTAAAGTTGTTTATGATGGAACATTTATTGAAATATTATTTGGCTTTTCTCATCAGTTTCGTTTTTTGTGTTCAATGTTTCGGCCAGCATTCCCGAGCTGTCGCCAGGAAAACTCATGACTCATGATCATTTTCAACAGATCTCAGGGAGAGATGATCTATTTTTGATTGATTCTGCTCTTTGTAGAGCAGAAAGAAATAAAATGAATTTTGTCAATTCATTTTTTCTTTCAAGGTTGGATCTTATATTAAAGCCTCAATTGTTTTGATATCAACAGACGGTTGACTTATGGGATTTTTGGTAGAGAAATACGAAATATTACTCTTTTAATCTATGGAGATGCAACAACTCAGTATTATGAATCGGTATACATAGAACCCCGACATCTGATGTTCACTTGAAGTCAGTCTTGATTGAAAAACCCTTTCTTTTATTCGAATAACGAAGGAATTTCAAAGAAAAACATCAATTTGATGGTATTTGAGGCACACAAGTGATATTTATAACACTTTTTTCCATGGTTTTTCTCTTCCTTTTATTTTATTTTTTCACATGCAATTATGTTTTATATTGCCATCAATTATAAAACTAATTTCTTTGCAGGTCTTTGAGCAATCTGCCCTATTTGAGGAAATCGAAGATGGCACTTTCGGAATATACCAATCTTCGAACAATGTAAGTATATGTATATACTCCTCCACAAGAGTTAGGGATATCGTATTCAATCGTTTTTGTAAAGTAAGTAATCTTCGAGAGAAACGGCTGTTGAATCATTTAAAACTCAATAACAACTTGAATAGATCTAATAAAATGAGTATAAAGTTTGGTTCTTTGCATATGCTTCATCAATGTTCTTATTTTGCAATAGAGTCAGAGATTTGAAACGAGTTTTCTGAAAATGCTAAGAAGTGAATTTTAACAAACGCTGAGGCTGATAGGGCTATCAGATTGCTAGAGAGTGGACTAACTCAAGTTGTTATAGCGGAAAGACTCCACGTCAGACAAAGTGTGATATCTCGACTTCGGAATAGGTTGAGGGAGACAAGTTCCGTGTTGGAAAGACCAAGGCGTGGTGGGCGATGAAAAACAACACTTGCTCAGGATCGTTTCATCACCGTTTCGGCGAGCAGAAACCATGCATCTATGTGTAGAATACTACGGAATACTCAACAAAATGCAGATGGGGTTCAATTTTCCATCGCAATCATCAGACAACGTTTGAGAGAAGGTGAATCTAGCTTCTAGACGCTCATTAAGAGGAGTTTCATTAACACGTGACCATAATCGTCAAAGACTGAAATGGGCAAGGTAACATATTAGTTGGAACGATCAATAGCGTAGCGTCTTTTCCACTGATGAATCCAGATACGATTTTAAGATTCTCGAAAAATAAGGGTATGGGCAATCGCACGTAGTGTTATGGTATGGGCCGGGATATGTTTCAACGAGCGCACAGATCTACACATTTGTCCTTCGAATATGACCGCCTCACACAATAGGGAGCATATCATTGATAATGTTGAGCCAAATTTTCACGCTGCTATTGGTGAAACTTCTCAATTTCTAGACGATAACGCTAGACCGCACCGTGCAGCCATAGTTGAGAATGTGCGCGAGGAGCTTGGTATTACACATTTACCAACACCTCCGCACTCATCAAATTTAAATTGCATAGAACATGCATGGGATATGCTCCAAAGAAGATAAGATAATCATCAACCTACCACAGAACTCGAATGATCTGAGAGAGCTTCTGCCCCGTTTATGGAACCAAATTCCTCACGAAATGTACAACAACCTTGTGTGTAGTGTGCAAAGAAGATGTCAAGCTGTTATTGTTGCCTGTGGAGGCCAACATTTTTTGATAGTCTTAAAAATCTTGAATTCTACTCGATTTTTTACTTTTTTTTCATAACAACCCTGTATATGCTGCAGACCTATAGGCTAAAATTAATTTATTTCCTGCGACTTGAAATTTATTAATATGATTTTTCATCACAAAAATCTGAAATAAATTGCTCAATTATTTTTTCAGATACATATCAGCGGTACCGAATCTGAAGTTTGCTTATGGCCTCTTGAAGGATGTGACATCATTGAAATTCTATTCTCTGTGAGTAATTTATTTTCATGGAGAATCCTTTCGATGATATGAATTTTATAGAAAGTATTCGTTAATCAATATTTAATATGATTCAAACATAACTCATCACACAGTCAGCGGAATCAAACATTTAGGCTGACTAGCTGTCCAACGAATTAAGTCAAAAACAATCGAAAAATCAGTGAAATCGCCGTTTTTCCATGTTTGCGAACAAAGACAAAATAGAATGGTAATTTCTGAGCTTCTTTTCAAATCTCGAGCTTCGCGTTATCCACCTATTTTGAGGACAAACAAATGACCAATTATTGATGAAAAGATTGAAAAGTGGAATCAAAATCACAAATAGAAATATTCGATTCAATCAAAAATGTTTGAAGGTAGTGCAGGTTATTGTATGAATGATTTTAATGAGATATTATTCACATCTCTTTATGCAACCGTATTTTGATATCTCATTCAGTTACAGTATTTTTTCCATGTTTCGTGAAAAACAATTACGGCTTTACGTGACAATTGCAACATATTCATTAAGATCTAATGAGACGTTCATATGATGATTTTTATATGATTCATTCTATTACTGTTTTATGTACCAACGTTCCTTTCGAAATATAAGAGATTGGCCCTCTACATTAAGTATTTCCTTTCCGCGAAAAGAATAACGAACATTTTCAATTCTGCTGAATAAATTAAAATTCATAATGCCAAAGCGTTAATGTTCCTTACGAACAATCACTGCCATTAAGGTGCCAAGTGCCAACACCATTAATAAAGTAGGAATGGAATTTTTTCTGTGCTTAGTTTAATATGATTCTTATTCGTCCATAGAAAAAATATGTTCTTTCCGATTAAAATTCGGGTGATAATTCTTCTTAAGGAATTTTATACGGAGACTTTTCTAACGAATTCAAATATATTCCGCTAGAAGATCGTCAACTCATTTTACTACCCAAATTGCAGCTTGAAGGCACTGAAATATCCTTTGATGAGTCACAGCTTTTGAAGTTGATGAAATTTCCGGGATTACTAATTACGGACAAGAAAACAAAAATCTCATTCAGTCGTAGTCTTGCATGTGATGTTTATGTAAGTTGATGCAAATGCAGTCCAAGCAAGTCGCCTGTGTTAGTTTGTATATTGCCCTAGGTTAGTATCAACATAACAGTGCATTATATTGTTTATTTTGAAATTCAGCTGACAAAAACTATCTGTATTTATCAGCAAGATGTTTCTGCGTTTCATTTGTAATCAGCTTGTGCTCGATTTGGATTCATCTAACTATAGTACTTCTTTGTTTTCAATTTTTAAAATACAAAATAATGAATACTAAAGAAAAAATTATTATACCAGAACTCAATTGGAAATTGAAGTTGGTTCATGCTTAGCAGAAATGCTACACTCGTAAAAGTTACGACTGTTTGTAAATCTCGTCTAAAATATCATTTCAAATGTTCTCATTTTTGGTAATAGACGAGTCTTCATTTGGTGTTCATGTCTTCATTTATGAAGGATGACACCTATTTTACTGGAAGCAAATTAACTAGTTCGTGAATTCCCTTGTTTCTTAGTAAATGCGCAATATGGTTCATTGGAAATACGAGATCTATGCTCCAGTTCAGTATGTCTAGTCAGGGTCTGTAAGCTGAACAAATTGCTAACGTTGTTTCACAAGGGAGTTGCACCACTAAGTGGTTTTGAAACTTTGTACTAATTATTGGTTCGTTTTATGTACATTTGTGATTTACGTATCTATCATAAATGTTTAATTCTTTTTGGATATCCAACTACGTGCAAGTACATCATGTTATCCTATAATACACAACATAAATCGAAAGTTCGTTACATTACACAGGGTGTTGACTATTAGAAATGATTCAGTGTGATGATTGGATATGTGATCTCAAACTGGATAGGAATTTGCTCTCAAAATATTAATTCAGAGATTCGACCGATTTGATATAATTTACAACAAAATTACGAAAATAAAATAGAGTTAACATTCGATAATTTTTAGACCTATAAAGGGGGAAACTCGAAAATATACTTTTATATTTAAGAAGATATTGGGAAAGAATGATTTATAATTACGGATTCATTTCCAACAGGTAACATTAATAGCGGGTAATAAATCATTTGATTATTCCCACATGATGATGGACTGTGAAAATAGTGCTGAATATTGAAGACGCAAATTCTAGGAGTGAATTTTTCAGGATAAAACGCAAGGTGTACAAAAATTCAACAGTAATAGAAGTTTGAGTTGAAAGCAAATGACATTTTTTTTCGTTTTCTAACTTATACAATTGAACTCAAGAAATAAGGAGTTATGGTCATAATAATACAATACATTCGAAATTGGTCGTAGTACAAAAATCCAAGAATTTTTCTCGGAACCATTCAAAGGGCGAAATTTCATTTTTTGTGAATGAAATTCTTAACTAACTGTATTCAAGCTTTTTCTATTTGAATTGTTATATAACGACCGATAGCTGTTATATTCGAAAAAAACTTTGCAACTACCGCACAAAAATTTCTAATTGGATTCAATTTTAACATATAAATACTCAAAATAATTAATAACTGATAAGAATTCGTACAAGGTAAAACTGCACAATATTTCAATCCAATTTAATATGGCTTTTCGGTAAACTAATTGACAGAATTTAAGCATTCCATCAAATGATTCGAATGGATAGGATCAACAGTAAGAGTCAAAACTGAAAAATTGGAATTGTTAATTAATATGATTTCGTGAAAACTGAAAGTTTTCGGTTACATGGTCAATGTTGTGAATAACGATCCCATTGTTAGAGAATGAACCACTCGCATCATGCTGTTTGATACGTAAAAAGGAACAGATATATGCCAAAATTCAAGAATGCATTTGACATATGATGAAGGATTTAAAGCGTACCTATCATTATTTCTGTCTTTTGATCTCCCAAGGATTAACTCCGCTTCTATAGTCAAAATTCGAGAGAACATTGGCTGAGTTTGTTGTTCATGAAACTAGTATACAGGATGTTTCATTTACTATTCCTAAAGCAAAAAATTCGGTGGTAGAAATGGAAATGAATTGAAATGATATTTTTTTTATTATTGTTCAATATTTTTTGAATAAGTGTTTATATACATCCTTTCAATGACTGATTTAAAAACTTCGTTCATCTAGAAAAAAAAACACATCCTCGACTGATGCTGATTGAGGTTTATCTTTCCTTTTTCCCGCTCAGAGAGAATTTTCCAACCCAAAACTGAAAAATTACATCAAAATAACTTGAAATTTTCTAAGGAATCGATTTCTGCAATAAAAAAATGGGTGTGTTCTAATTTGAAAAACGGAAGTTGACACCATTCTCGGAAAAACCGGAGATGCTCATGCCTTGAAAATATTTAGATTTCATCAGCATCGTGAAATACTTATAAGTGCTGAATTTCATGAAAATACGTTCCGTAGTTTCCCGTATAATATGGGCGAGGTTCCTCGTGAAAGACCCTGTATTTTGGGGTTGGATTGAATGAAGAGTGAAATATGGCTTAACTCGTATTTTATGTCCCATATCGATCATTCTTACCGCTCCATCGTATATACCTAAACGTCATTCTTACCGCTCCATCGTATATACCTAAACGTCATCTTTCCTTACAGATTGATTGATAGTGTTGTCATGTGATCTGTTCCAAGTCTTGAAAGATCATTTGGTGTCATTTGCCTAATCTATCAGGAATAGGCGCTGTCTTTCAGGATTACGTTTTAATAGACCCCGCAAATTACTACGTTCATCTAAACTGGACATCATTATATCTCAATTGTTCTTAGTTACATTACAAGTTTACTTTTTCATATTATTTCTAATGCAAGTTTCAATCGATGATTCATTAAATCCCATCGAAATTAACTCGTTCTCATTTCGAAATATAGTTTGTGCTCCTAGATAGGAAAAGTAGAAGGCAGAAACCTCAATTCACCTAGTGACAGAATGCTTTGGCATTGAGAGCCTAAGAAAAAATGCCTTGGGCGAGAAACTTGTAAGAGTGAGGAACTATCCTCGTTGAACCCTTTTCTAACCACCCCCACAACAGACCTTGAGGTCGCAGTGAACTGTCACCTTTTTTAACTTAAATAGAAACTAAACTAGGAAAAAGTTAACTGTCATTTTCTTGAGGAATTTTTTTCTTGGATTATCACTATACAATTCACTTGGCAGATAGATGTTTGAATATGTTTATTTTTTTTACTGACTTTCTCGAAAGATCTTTTCAGTAGCACGTACCATGGCTAATAATGAATTATTTCCTATACTTAAATATAATTCCCAATTTTAGGTTTTTCTTACACCATTGACAGATGTCGTCTGAATAATTTCAGAGAAATTTAGATTCGAAGAATGAATCACCAAGAAAAATCACCAATGTATCACCTAAGTACTCATTCATATTTACCATCAACGAATATTTCCTTATATAGCCCTTCCTTTTATACAGTTCTCTTTTATTCTTGCACAGAAAATGTGTCTAAACGGACGTTGGTATATTTTCCTGTATACGCATGATATGGAACGATATGATATTAATTGAAAAGGGTCTACCATTTTGGGGTAAGACTGAGAAAGAAGTGAAATATTTGGCTAATTCGTTTTTTTATCTTATATCGCTCCTTCTTACTGCTCCTTCGGATATAAACGTCATTTTTCCTACAGCTTGATTGATTAGTGTTATCATTCGATTATTCCAAGTCTTGAAGGATCCATTGAGCCATTTGCCTAATCTAGCGAGAACAGACGCTGTCCTTCCGGATTACGTTTTAATAGACTCCGCAAATGACTACGTTCATCTAAACTGGACAAGCTGTGACCTCAGATAAGCTTTGAACATATAACAAAGTGATCCACTCCAAGTTCCATCCAGTTTTCATCCCTGATAGAGTAGGGGTCTATTGTATTTAACGAATACTATGAACTGTTCGAAGTTCGCTATGTAAACAAAGCTCGTAATTCTATGGCTATCTAGGGTCATATATTGACATTTCCAGTATTCGTGGAGAAAAGTTGTTTTGAAAAACTTCGATGTGGTATTACTATTTGATTATTCGGAATACCAAATATTCGTTTGAACAACTATTTTCTCTTTGTTTTGTCTGAGTTTCTAGGGTTTTGAAGTTAGCATTTTCCGGATTGCATTAGTATGCTTGCAAATACTGATTACTATAATTTTCAATATCACGTATTTTTTTACATTTGAGTTCATTGCAAAGGCAATATTTTTTTGGCATCAACTTTAAGCGTTGTATCGCAGGCAAATATGATAAAATGTTATATCAAAATAATTATGATTTAAGTTTTTAATCAATTTTTCCAGGTTTTTCATGTATGGTTTTTACAACGTTTTATCGCAAGCCTTGCGTGTCTTTTCCATTCACTTTTATTATCTTTTCGTGGGTTTAATGTAGTATTTTTATTTCGAGGAAGATATTTCAGCTTCTATATTCATTCTGAAACACTTCCAGAAATATATTGGATCTCTCAGTGGTGAATTTCACATACACAGAATTATTTGATGCCAATTGGTTATGGTTTCAACACCCTCTTCTCATAGAAGATCGTTGTGAAGAATAGCTCCTCTTTGCAAGCACAGTTCATTTACACTTACTCGAAATATAGGTATGGGTACACATTGACCGTGTATTGCAGTTTTCGAACTTCTCGTCGCTTTCGAAGAATATCTTCACTTTATTGATTGAGATATAATCTGGGAGGATTCTGCATTTCTGAAAAACTTTTTTTGGTTTTCACTCCCAGTCTCTTAACTATTTTTTCAGATCCATCCATTTATCTCAACTCATTATCTTGTCTTGTTCTTTCGAATTTACTCTTACTCATATCTCTCGACACTTTGATCTTTCGACTCTACTCTGAACTCAGCCGTTTTTCCACTCAGATGTCTTAACGCTACTCCAAACTCTGCGGTTTTCGCACTGATTTATTGCTAAAGATCTTTGGGCCTCCTCGATTCTACCCTTACTTAAGTCGAGGGCTTACTAGAACCCTTAGAACCCTTCCTAACCTGATCTTTAAGTTCGGCAGTAGGAACTTGTACCGCCGTATGAAATAATGTTTTCATTGCCAGACAAGCAGTGACTTCTGAGAATTATCAGATCTGGTAAAATTCACACCTCTAGAGCCAATTAATCTTGCAAAAATGTCAACCCTTCGTCGAAGCTTTAATTTCTCAAGACAAATCTCACAAAACCCATATATTGCAATACAATTTTGTTACAAGTTTGAACAGCGTCTTTGAGGGGCCAGTCCTATATTTGGACTTTTGAGTTCCTAATCATTCCGCTAAAGCTTCTGATACATTTCGAGTTTTATATCTTTAATTGATCTATGTAAATATATAGACTACGTAGAACATCAATTTCTTCATGAAGAAATTGAATTCCTACTTATGTTCCGAATTCAGAAAAATTCGTATTCTCGGAACCACAAACAATGCTTAAAAGATGACCTTAAGGCGTGAGTGTGAGTGTAGAGCTTTATAATATCTCTCATAACATTGCCGAAGAAGAAACAACTGATTTAGGTGTCTACTCACCAGGAAATTGGAATGATTGAGGAAATTGAGTTTCCTCAGAACAAAAGAAGCTGAGAATATGTTGAGGATTCTCGCTGGGCTTTTTTAGGTCAGTGTATTCCGATTTTTTTTCTATTTGAATCGACCTTAGAAATCATCGGATACACATTGTGTCAATATATTGTATTGGTATAAAACTGACTAACCCTTCTGGCTGACACGATCCTTATATGTATCATCTAATTCATTAGTGGTTTCTGCTAGAAAAATGAAGTTTGCTGAGAGGGTAATATTCGTGAAAAAATTCAAGCATCCTACCAAACAGAAAACCAAATTCGACTGAGTGCCCAATGGCTGTCATCAGTGTCAATCCAATCATTCAGAACAGCATGTATTTTTGGAATGGAATGAATATCATACATCATAGAACAATTCAGCTTCATAGAATTGTTTACTTGAAAAATTGCTGAAAATCACAATATTTTATGTTTTAAATCGTCCGTTAAGAAATCGACGCTATAATAACCAATAAATGGAACATCACTCGAATTTATATGAGCTGATTGCAATGAAATGTCTTTATTTATGGGTTTCAGTATGGCCTTGAGCACAATTGTGGAAATTGTTGAGCTTGTTCATCAAGTCGTATAAATTCGTATATTTATTCAGCGGCACAGCCCTTAATCATTTATGATGTTTTCCATTTGCGCCTTCGTGAGGATCATAAGCAGAATTAGTTGTTTTCAATATACCCTCCAGAACCAAAAAAAAAAGACCAAATATTTCTTCTACATTTAGTATTCTATTTAATAAATATGAATGCAATATGGTTTTGCATTTTTTTTTCTCGTTTTGTTCCATTTTTATAATTATGAATTAATCACTGCTTGCTTCGAACATTACATTGATGCCTCTGAATTGCGTCAGTGGATTATGTTCAATATCTGGGTCAATTAAAATTCCTTCAGGATTCTGTCTTATATTTATAGTTTTTTGACTTAGTTCCGGAAGATTTCGTTCTGAATCATTAACTAGAAAATGAATCAAGGGCGAACCAGATAATTCTAAAGGTTCATTCTTATTTTTTCAGGTTGGGACCAGTTTATATACATTAAATTTTCAGTTCCGAAAAAAGCCATATATGTTCCATAGTCGTTTAAAGTTTTTTTTGTTGGGAAGGTTTTAAGGAATATTTAATTGATGTGAGTAAATCCTTCCAAAATTCATATATTAAGATTGAACCCTATGTCAATCATTGTTCGATGTAATATTATTGACAGTGTTATTGCCATATGAATGAATTTTTATATCTAATCATTGGAGGGTTTACTAACATTAATTAAATATTCCTCGGAACTTTCTCTAGAGTAGAGAACTTCTAACGAATATGGAACAGAACAAAATCAAAAAATATACGCGATTATGTAGAGTCGCTATCCTCGAGTAAACTCTAATAAACAGGGTGTTCTGATTGGTTTCCGAAAAACTGAAATGGGTGATAGATCACATCATCTCAAGCAGAAAAGTTTCTATAAACATGGGTCGAGAAATACTTCGTTTCCAAGATACAGGGTGTTAAGGTTGAAAAAATAATTTGCGTTTTCTTTAATATCTTTCGACTGATTCCAAATAATTGCATGAAAGTTGGTACATAGGGTTTTTTGAGGTGAGGAATTCTAATTTGTGGTCGATTTGATTCTATTTTCTAGAGATTTCCTACAGAGGGCCACTGACAATCATTTCGTCCCCTTCAAACCGGTTCAACTTTTTGTGCTACCCTGTACGTCATTTAGACTAAAAAATCGATTCCCCTGACTTTTCTAGTTGAAAAAGGTATATTTCATTTTAGGTTGCTAGGAGCAACCGTTTCAGAGAAAAACGCACATAAAGCCAAATCCGTATTATCGTAATCTCTAAAACATGTAGAAACAAATTCGTAATTCTTCAATTAAATATTTGAATGAGAATAATGTTCGGACAAGTTCTGGACCCTTTGGATTTAGATGCACTTTCCTCTGAAACGATTGCTCCTAGCGATTTCGATGAAATATACCTTTTTTGGGTGAAAGGGTGAGAGAATCGATTTTTTGAGTCCAAAACGGTGTACATCGACCACAAATTTGAATTTATCGTCCCAAAAAACCCCTGTATACGAAAGGATTACGAAGCAGTCAAAACATATTAAAGATAACGAGAATTATTTTATCTAATTCAACACCCTGTATCTCGGAAACGAAGCATTTCCGGACCCATGCCCATAGAAGTTTTTTTGCTATAAATGATGTGATCTATCACCCATTTCAGTTTGTCGGAAGCAAATCAGAACACCCTATATACACTCATTGACACTACTACCAACTCTCGCGCCAAATATCTAATGTTGGCGTTTTCAGAATGATAACCTGAGAAAATTTAACCTAACCCAAATGAAAATAGATAACTTTGAAATATAGGAGATAAATAAAAAATTCTAGCTAGTTATTACATCGGTATAATGTACACAGTGTCAATCACTATCGGGAGTCAACAACTGAACCTCTCACCCTAGGTATCGATATTAATTCACTCAATTGTCTGATAATTTGCACATAATATTCGATATTGAATCAATAATTCAATATCAAGAATACTTGATATTGAACTAAAATATTATAATTAATTATTTCGTAACAAATTTTCGCAGCTCTTCATGAGCAGATAATTCAGTCCATATTATTTCAATTTGGTACCAGCGCATTCGCCATTTTGTGACAGCAATAGGAGGTAGTATAAACAGTTTTAGTGAATTAGTATGACAAACTCCTGGATGTTTCAGCTCGTTCAGACATATTATAAAAGTTTCATTTGATTCTTTTTCGAAATGCACCACTCTCGAGACACATGATGATGAAAGTATTTATTTTTTTGCGAAAATCTCCCCAACCTTTCATCGAAAAGAGAACAGTTTCGTGAGCATGTTCTAATCATAAGCTATGGTTTTCGAGGAAGTCTTGGTTGGTGATAGTTTTAAAGTATCATTAGGTGTTTCATCCAAGCATTCACGCTTATGAACAAACCATGTTTATCGAAATTCTTATTTGTACCGCCAATATTGTCTACACAAAAAATGTTATTGCTCATGCGCTCTTAAATTACCGTTTTCGGGAAAAATCAACTTTCATATTGGAAAATCTAGCCATTCATAAAAGTTCCTCTGAATCGTTCAACTTGAGAGCCTATGAACAATACTACCATTTTTGAAACATAGATAAATTGAAAATAGTAATCATCGAAATGAATATAATATTTAATTTATAGGCTCACAGAACCTTCTTCAGGCGGACTGGGATGATTATTCAAGATGTTGTCAATGAGGGAAGAGACAGACCGGTTTCGGCCTCATTTAGGCCTCGTCAGTGTCCCATATCCTCTGAGACTATCCTATTTAAAAACTTCTTCATTTAAGACTACTTGTAAGAAGCTATCGAGTAGCAACTAACAGATGGTGACATCTAGTAGTGTCAAATGAAAAGTTCAATCATTACAGATCGCATGCTGAAAGCACTGATTACTTCCTCTTGACTCTTCGAGATGTTAGCAGTGGCCCTAAATCAGGGCCTTCATGCAAGTTTCTCCGCGTGATGGAAACATTTCGATGACTACTATTTTCAATTTATCTTTGTTTCAAAATTTGTTAGGTTGGTCTCCTTAAAGGCAAAGAACGTTTTGTTTGTCATTTTTCTTTATCTTAAAGTACTACCATTTCTTCGTTCAAAAAATATTGGCATTTGATATAAGAAATTTTTGCCAGAAATATATCATTTCTATGTTTTCAGATGTTTGTCAGTTTAAATGTATATTTTTTTTTCAGGAGAATTGTAGAGACTGGATTACTCAGAACTCCAGATTTGTCATTTTTACCCAGCGATAATGTTATACATCTCCTGTAAGTATAAAGTTTTCATTTTGTTATACATCCAACATAACGTACCTGATACAAATAAGTCCCATGCTCAAATAGGGCCAATAGTGCGGAGAGTCGGTTAAAATATATCTCACATCAAAAATATTTCACACACGCATAGACGACATCCCCTTCACTCCGCAATTAGTGCACGAGAAGCTCTCAAAGGTCGAGAATTTTCATTGCGTTATTAATTTGTCATCACTTATTTTTAATACGTTATTCTTTGAAGTTCTGTTGCCAGTAATTTATACGTATCACGATATAACTCATCGAAAGGTACTTATGATTTCAAATTGCAATTTTGAAAATTTGCGAATCAAATATAGCTTCTAACATTTATGAAGTATAATTTGCTTAATAAGGCCTACTTTCAAAATACGCGTTCTGACCTTAGGCCTGCCGAAAAATTTTCGTTTTCACCATTTAATGTTATTTTTGAGAATAAATGTTCACTTCCTCTTTTTGTTTGTTTGAAAACTTTTTTTCTTCAATATTATTCATTATTTCTTGTTCATATGCGACTTCTGACTAGCAATTTAAACATTACATTTTGTGTAATGAATCAAAAAGTTGATCTCGTGAAAAAACTTGATAAAGACTCAGAGATATATATTTCTGCATATTTTTTACTTTGATAATAATTCCCATGATTGAAGAAAAATAGGTGTAATTAGATCACTTTGTTTCAAAGAGGTCTAAGGCAAAGGTTTCAGAATTATCTGTTTCTAAGTGATTCGTGATGAGAAAAAACTTTGCGTTTACTTATCATCTTTCTCGAATACCGAGATATGAGTATTTAAATTGGGTAGGCCTTATTTGCACCAACTCCCTCATTTCAAGAGTTTCTTACAAAATAACATCAGAAGTAATCTGAAGTTTTTTATCTAACTTGCACAAATTAGGTACATCATGTAAAGCTAGAATGTCTCGAAGTAAATCTTGTAAGTTTAAGATGAAACTTCGCTGGACAGATGATGAGGATATGAAGGGCTAAATGGATTGTGTTAACGATGTTCTTTCGGTGGGCTCGGCTCAAATTAAAGGTGGCCATCTGGTATATTATCCACTTTTTATATTGCGTGAGTTATTGTATCTGTTACTAAGTGGAAGTGATCACTTTCTTGGAATTTGTTGCGTAGAGGAAGATATTTATTTCTTCTGACTTTCGCGAAGGTTCTTCACATAATGTCATCTTGTTAGACATTTGAAAATTATTTATAGGTTCGTTTCACATCAATATTGATCGTTTTCCTCGTGAATTTACAGATATAATATTGAATAAAAGGTTTTTTCAATGAAAGGATTCTTTTTGACATAAACAAAAAGATTTAATTTCAGGAGAAATTAATAAGCGTTTGTTCAATGGTCAGAACGGTATGTCATCAACAATGAAAACTAAATGCCACGGTTGCGATTTTAGCACCTTATCTATTGCATGAAATTTCCCATTATTAATTGACACCTTCATCATTGCGTCATTGTATCTTTTTGGTTATAGGTACTTGACTCTTTGGATACATTCAAGTGGCTTGAAAGATTCTTAAAGTCTTGAGTAACAAAATTTTGGTGTTCGGAGATAACTCATACATATAGATTTTTTGCTCACGCACCACGTATCGCCGTTTGATTGTTCATTATTAATGTAAATAAAATTGGGGAAAAAAACCATCAGCAAAACTGATAAACATCTATTCTAGAAAATAAAGAGGTAAAATTTTCAAAAATTTTCCAATCCTAAGACCATATGCAGATTGAATTTCGTTTTTGAGAAACTCACCTGTGCCTGATCCCAAATGTAGCAGATTTCGCTCGTTCACTAGAATTCAGCCACTTGACTTACGTATAAGGTGCTAAGGCACCTACAGAGGTTGCTACAATGAATCATTATGTGAATACAAGTTTCACCTTGTGTGTCGAAGTTTTTATATTCTGAAGCTTTCAATCCTTGTCAAATTCTATCATTTCCCAAAGATCAAAAAACGGGAACCTTTTTTCACTTAACAATTCTCCACGAATATATGTGGTGATCGATGATCCATCAAACAAAACCTCAACCAAAAATCTAATGTATGCTTCAAAGTTCAGTTCAGAAATATTATAGTAAACTGAAAAAAAATTTACAACCCTTGAATTTTCCATAAAATTACTTCATAATTCTTTTTTTTTCTCCTCATTTTTAATCTGATTTATTTTGTTATGTGTCCAGTTAATTGCTCAAAGCAAACATTATTCAGTAACAACGTGAATTTTATGAGTAATTTACATGTCACCAGCGTCGATCACAGATTTACGAGAACCTATATAATTAGAAATTGGGCTAATGGCTTTATCTATCCTGTTTCTATTCGTATCGAATTGATAGCTGAACGACACGTTATAATCAATTAATTAACATTTATATTTGGTTATCAACTAACGCTCAAAAAAATAATCACTTGGATAATGCTTGTTGTTATTGGTGATTTCGATCCGGTTTTTAATGAATAGAAACGAATTATGTTAGAAATTTTATTGGGTCCGAAACATTGAAAATGAACGTGTAGGTATAATTATTCATCTCTTTACTGCCTATATATAATAACTTTTCGCAGGTAACAATATATCATTTTTTCATTGGGTTTATCTAGAATGAAATTCAATTTGAACTTGACGAATTGACGAAAAAGTATTGTGGTAAAGAGTTTGCAATGTCTTTGAGGCCTGTCAGTTGATTGAGTCAATAATGATAGTTTCTTATAATTAGCAGTGCTGTTTCCCAGGTTATATTAATTGGGAACAAACACATCTAGTCTCCGGTAAATAATGTAACGTAATTATGGACAACTATTGATGATGAAAAACTTATGTTTCATATAATAACTGTCGCGTCGTTAAGAAACACACTTTTTCCAGTTGGAGCTTGTTTGTTTCCTGAAGACGTCTGGTGAACTTGATCCATAAACTAGTGAGCACTAGAAAAGTTGATTTTCCATTTGCTTAGGCAAACGTGAAATGAACGGTATCAAAGAAATAATCATATGATCTATTGATTGGTTATCGACCGTTAGTTTGTAATATTGGCAGTTTTTCGGGTGTAGGAGTCAAACTTCAATATTCGTAATAACGAACAAAAGAATCCAAACTAACACCAGTAATAAAAAAATGAGTAAAGGAAAAATAACAAAATAACAAATCCGGAGGAAATTTAAAGAACTACAAAGTCACATTGAACCTCTGATGAAGCCACATAGAGCAGTGGCGAAAGCTTAGGCATTTCAATAAAGAGAAAACCATACATAGGTCCTTTAAGACTGCTACACCCGAAAACCAGCCAATATCATTTGATTTAATTCCATCATTTGTGATTCTTGTATTCGTTTGTATCGTTTCGACCAGCATTCGTCACTCTTTGATAATATTACGGTCTTTGATAATGTTGATAATTTTTGATAGTTCCAGAAAACAATTATCAATCCAATTATTCATTCGGTTTGTCAAACAATTCATCTAATTTTTTTAAGCTGGATCTCACTTTGAGAGCTCAGATATTTTTGAGATCAACATACGGTTGATAATAAAGTTTCAGTTCTTATTCTTTTGATATTTTTTTCAATATATGTTGAACAAGGTTTGACTTATAATTATTACTTTTTAAGAAATAGAGAAGGAAAACTGAACGAAGAAAGTTGAAGGAGGAAGCTTCCATGTCAATTTCTGAAATATCCTATCAGTCAACCGTCTGTCGTTTCGAAATGAAAAAATCTAACCTGAAAAAGATCGAATGAATTGTTCGACAACTGATTTAATAAAAAACAAACTCATAAATGTATGTTTATATATAAATGACAAAAAAATGGAAGGAAAATTATTACCCAGCTTTTCTGAAGTAGAAATGGTTTAAATGAGGATATTCCATTGAAAAAATCTGATTTCACCCTCCCGTTTTTTTTATAAAATGTCCCTCCAGAGGGACAAATGCACTGGAGGTCAAAAAATGCATAACGCCTCACGCATGAATACATTTTTATTTTTATGATAATTAAAACAAATTTAGAATATTTCTTATGAAAATCATGAAATCAATTGAATTTTCCTCATTAAATCATTGTTTTCAGTTTTTTTCTTTATTTTTCTATTAGTGTTAGATTCTGCTTCCAGGTTTTTTCGATAATTCATGTTCAATACAGACATTTTCATCATATTGACGTTTTCATTTTCATC
Source organism: Propylea japonica (assembly GCA_013421045.1). Classification (NCBI taxonomy): domain Eukaryota; kingdom Metazoa; phylum Arthropoda; class Insecta; order Coleoptera; family Coccinellidae; genus Propylea; species Propylea japonica. The sequence goes on from CM024241.1 coordinate 80,600,800, forward strand.
TTTTGGTACTTTTACATTTTCATTATGTTCTTGCATTTCATCCCCAGTGATTCCTCTAGTAGTAGTGTCGATATTTTCTGCTGGTCCAAGATAATCGTCCATCCAACTATAGTTTCTTTCATCCGATAAATCTGGAATATCTGATTCCACATCATTTTCCAAGTGAGTACAGCATTTTCAACTTCTGTCATGGGTTTTTTCCGTGATTTTTCATGATCTGCAAAAAAAATCGTATAGTTCCAAAAAAACCCGGTTACTGCAAAGACCCAAAAATAGGACCTCCAGTGTAATTGTCCCTACACAGGGACATATTTGTTGGGGTCATAAGAGGCCTTCGTAAAAATGAAAGAGATGCAATCCACTTATAAAAGTCAAATATAACACACTTTTACTTACCAAAAAGGAAAACAGAAGTACACTTTTTCCTAAATGGACAGGGAAGATTTGAATTTGAACAGAAAGGCGTTACCAACTTGCGCACTCAATCGAAAACAGTTTTATGATGTCTACGTTTTCAGTTAGAGATACTCGTTATTTTCAAAAAAAGCGCTGCTTGTAATAACGTACGCATAAGATGTCCTTCTCAAAGTACCTACGTGAACACTGTACTCAAAATAACTCCATATACGAAACATATGATTGAATGAATATCGATGTCCCTGTGGAGGGACAAATACACTGAAAGGGATAAAAGTGTGACGAAAGTTGCTTTCCGAAAAGTTACAAGTCTTAAGTGTTTTCTTGACTACGTCTGGCGAATGCTGGCCGAAACATTGAATACATTATGGATCAAAATGATAGAAAAAGCCCAAATAATAATTTCGATAAATGCTCCATCATCAAGAATTTTACGTCCATAACTCGAATACCCCGAATGATTTCGTCGTTCCTTATTCAGCAATAGCTGTAAAATACTACGACGGCTTCTTCAATTCTAACCATAATTCTTGCTTATATGACGACTCCCATGGAAAATCCGGGATAAGTTGGATCTATTGTCATCGCGACCTACAATTTCATCCCGAATTCCATAAGCCAAGTGGTTTCCAGATTGATTTATTTACATATTCTGATCTGCTTTGCGTCACATGAGATGAAGTGGAATAAAATAACGGAAAACGGATGCACTTGAGCAACCACGGTTCGTTTTAAGTGGTCAGGTCTGGAGATGTCACATGTTACATCCTATTCCAGAAATACACTTGAGCAGAAAAACTGAAAAGGAAAATGCAGTCACGAAGTTCGATAGTACCTATAGAGAATTTTAAATAATGTAGAGTAGAGACAGGAACGTATTTCAAGGTTTTCTATAGAAAATTGTTGATCTTAAAAACACCGATTGGAAATACGTAATTAATAGAATGAGATTTAAATATGGACGTTATGGATAAAATTTTTCTTTTTCGGCTCCTGTCATCATTTCTTATCAATTTCTTTCGTTAAGGCAATAATTTGCCCGTTTGGAATATTTGAAAATTTTTTTCAGTTTGGCACCTTCTTGCGGGAGAATCTCAAGAAATTAAGTATCTTTTCTTTCCTTTGAAACCAAAAAGTTTCTGTCCACATCGTTCAGACATTTTTTTCAATGTCCTGACGTTTCTCACGAAACTCAGCACACATTTCCACTTGACTACTTGGGAAAATAGTTTAAACTTGTTAAAAAATGTCAAAAACTCCCTGTTAAAGAACTAAACTACGATATTCAGATTTGAAACCTACCATCAAATTTCTGACCCCTTATTTTAAATGTTCAGGAGTTGTCGTGCTCACAGTCGGACAGAATTATTTTCTGTATTCTTCATCAGTGAGTCCACCCGAGTATTTTCAGACCACTTCCGGCTGAAAACTAGAGATGAACAGACAATTGGGCAGAACGTAGGAATCCCTGGGAAAAAGTGCGCAAAAATAGGGTGAGAGGTTCAGTTGTTAACACCCTGATAGTGATTGACACTGTTCACATATATTTCGATGTAATAAAGTATTGGTGCTATATAAGGTTTTTTCATCTGTCTCTACCTATTTCAGAATGTTTTATTTTTATTTGGGTCAAATTTAGTTTTCTCAGCTTATCTTCCTGAAAATGGCTTCATTAAATATTTAGCGTGAGATTTTGCAGTAGTGTCAATAAATGTATATGTAAGAGTTTACTTATGGAAAGCGACCAAATACAATTGCGTATATTTTTCGATTCATTTATGTTTCATATTCGTAAGAAGTTTTCTATTGTTCGGAAGGTTCCTAGAAATGTTTAATTGAAATAAGTAAACCTTTTAACGATCATTATATTAAGTTATATGTCAATAACTGTGTCATAATATTACTACGAACAGTGATTGACAAAGGCTTTAACCTTAATATATAAATCATTGAAGTGTTTACTTACATCAATTAAATATTCTTTGGAACCTTTCAACCAATAGAAAACTTCTAACGAATATAAAACAGAACAAAATTGGGAAATATACGCAATTATGTGCAGTAGCTATCCTTGTAAACAAAAATTTGCAAACACTTATTGACACTACTGCAAAATCTCACGCCTAATAGCTAATGATACCGTTTTCAGAATGATAACCTGAGGAATCAAATATATATAAAACATTCTGAAATATGGGGGCACAAATGAAAAGCCCTAGATAGCACCAATAGTTTATTACATCGGTATATATGTAAAGATCACTATAATTTTCGTTATTTCTTTGTTTATATAGAATTGAATTGTCTGAACCTTCCCATTTCTTCATCATTTTTAGTATGAATGTCTCAATGATCCTATAATGAGAATGTATGAGTGAGAGGAAGCAGAATAATATCATAACCAAAATTGATGCAGAAGCGAGATCAAATTATGTCAATAACTGGGTGTCAATTACTATTGAAGTATGTCAATGACTATCAAATACCTATATAATTTAGACGAAATTGGTGTCTCCTCGAATATAGTCCGTTCACGGAAGGTTGAGCACATAGTAGGCATTTCTTTGTTTATCTGAAGTTGGCAGTATTTGCTGTCATAACGAAAATAAAGTCAACGTTGCCGAATGTACCCGGCCTTGTCCGACGAGCTGGCGAGTTATGAGAGTATTCTATGCAATCTTGACAACATTGCGTATCAATCTGACAAGAAAATGAAGAACATAACCTAAAATTTAATATACACAGTGGAATATGCCAAATTTCCATGGCTCAACCTTTCGTGAACGGAGTATAATTATGTTTCCTGGATCTCATCAAATAAAAAACTTGATTTGGGACTAAAAGTATGAATACCACTGGATGCCGATATTACTGATATTTTTGTTTCAGAGAGCTGGATAAAAACAAGCTGAAAGCCCTCACATCGTACTCAATCAACGTTAGAGCTGAACAAGTGTAAGTCCAAATAGCTTTTTTGATTAACTTATTTTTGCTACCCACCTTTTCTGAGTCTGGGTAATTTTGAATCGGTTACTTCATAATTAAAGCACCCTCTGAATATCAATTCAATTCAGATTTGATATTTTTCGATATTTTCGTTTCAGTTCACGGTTCACTAATCTTTTTCACCCTTAGTCCATACCATTCGTTTAGCGGGTGAATTTTATGTGAAACCATGAAAAACGCTCGAATTATTGATAACTCGATTATTGTAGAAGAATAATAACGCTATTCCTTTATGCGTTCATGATTGAATTGAACTACCATATCTTAATTATTTTCAAGCGATTTGAGATGAAGAAATAAATAATAAAACTAAGAATTTTGAGAGCCTTGCTCAAACGTAGCTTCATCATTATGTTCTATATTAACAGATAAATCATTCTAATTCTTCAACTGCTTCAACTAACCCTTAATTCATGTGAGTATTGGTTATTTTTTCCGTTTGAGGGTCCAAATAATTTTTGTCAATAATTTATGTTGTTGAATATGTTTTGAAGTTACTCATGAATCTTTCTATACATACTAAATCCAAAATTTATTTCTTTCTACACATTTTTTCTGAGATATACATATACAGGATGTTTCATTATAAACTGGACAAACATATGTATTCGTGTAGAGGACATCAAGAGAATCATTTTTGACTTATACAATATATCCCGTTTTCGAAGCATAAGCGAGATAGAGGGTGTTGAGCGTCACTTTTGAGCAAGAATTCTATGAGTGTGGTACGTTTTGTAAAACAATTAAAGTACCGGTTTTTAGTCAAATCTTTGTATATTTGGTAATATATTCAGTAAAGTCAACCAAGTTCGAAAAAAAATTTACAGAATGGCAAAAAACCTGCAATGTTCCTAGATTTTTTTTCGATTGTCAAATTGACTTTCATTTTCTGAATAAACAATTTTCTAAGAAATTCTGTAAAAAAAATTTTCAAAAATTGAACACAATTTTTTTTACATGTCTTCAGCGATAAAGAAAATTCACCCGAAATGGAAGAAATTTTGTACAATTGTACTTCTTGAATTATCAATCACGAATATGAAAACATAATCGTAAAATATCAAACGGTTTCGTTACTACACTCATTTAAATGTTTCGTTCACCTCTGAAATAATAAAAAAACTTGTTTTGAGTTCTAGAGTTAAATAGGGAAACGAGACTGTCCTAAGGATATTAATATTCGTTGCCAGGCAACGGTAGTTCGTAGTTCTTAGAGTGACTGGTATTTGAATTTCACTGAATATAATTTAGCCAGTAGTCAAACTCTATGAACTACGAGTTACCGTTGCCTGGCAACGAATATTAATATCCTTAGAACAGTCTCGTTTCCCTATTCAATAAATAGGTCGGTTTGAGTCCCAACTAAGTTTCACTGAATTTTTTTATAAATTCATCGTAAATGTTCGGACATTTAAATTATTCAATTATTGTGCGTCTAGAACTCAAAACAAATTTATTTTCATTATTTTAGAGTTCTGATCGAAACATTTGAATGGCTGTAGTAATGAAACCGTTTGATATTTCACAGTTCTGTTTTCATATTCGTGATTGTTAAGTAAAGAAGTTAAATTGTACGAAAAAGTTTGTGTTCGATATTTGAAAAAACTTTTTCACATAAATTCTCAGAATAGTGTGTTCGTTCAGAAAATAGAATTCAATTTGACAACCGAAAAAAAAAATTGGAACATTGAAGGTTTTTCGCCATTCTGTAGTTTTTTTCGAAATTTCGTCAACTTTTCTTAATAGACCTGAGATTTGACCTAAAACCGTGTTATACATAACCGACCAAACTCATAAGAATCTTGATCAAAAACGACGTTCAACACCCTGTATCCTGCTTATGCTTCGAAAACGGGATATATTGTTATCCATTTGCGGTTCAAAAGTAGGTAAACGTAAATAAAACACATAAAAAATATTTTTGTCATGATATTTCTTTTTTATTATAAAGTTTGAACGTTGACATTATGTGTGAAACACTACATCATTTAAATGACAACCACCCGAATTGTTGCAAGCATCGATTCTTTTGAGGTAATTTTCGACCACTTTTTGACACATATTGGGCGGTATCTCAGCCATAACTTGACGAATATTGGTTTTTAACTACTCAAGAGTTAAAGGTTTATCTGCATAAACACGGTCTTTCGCGTAGCCCCACAAAAAAAAGTCAAGCAGTGTCAAATCGCATGATCTTGGTGGCCAGTTGATATCGCCGTCCACCGCCGTTGTTCAAGCACCATTCGACGTATCCACGATGTTGATGTGAATGGTCGGCTGGCTTCAGTTGTTGTGTAAGCTGGATTTTATATGGGTGTAGGTGTAGATCTTAATGCATAATGCAAAATACGCCATAATGTGCCGTAAGACAGTCCTAATTCCTGAGAATGACGAGGAATCGACAGATTCGGGTCTTCGGCAACACTTTCACTTACAGTAGCGATATTTTCAGTGGTACGAGCAAAACGATGCTGCACAGGCTTTACAATATCTGTAACCGATCCAGTCTCTTCAAATTTCTTCACAATTTTACCATTGCTTGCGTAGTTGGACGATTATGTAAACCAAAATCTGCTCTTAAAGCACGATATATAGCTGTGGCAGAATCGCCTTTTTTGTATTAGGTTTTTACAATTTTCATGCGTTGAGCGATAGTCAAGCGATCCATTTTCATAAATGTCAGACTTTCAACTGAACAAAAAAAATTTTTTTAAAAACTTCGTTTGACAGATGTCGAATTCCAGCCCTATACTTTTGAAACCACGAAATGGATACGAACACCCTATATAAATTAGACATGGATATTAAAATTTTCACTGAAATATTTCAATTTTGTCAAGGCGACAAGGGGCCAATTTTCGCACAGATAAAAACTGACACATCAACACCCTACACAAATTTTTCTGAATATTATTCATACGAGATAGCTAAGCCTGTCAAAAGGACCCCATGTAATCAAACATAATCAAATCATCCACTCGATTCATTTTCCAGTAACATTAATTCATCCAGTTTCAATTGAAGTTTGCATTTCAATAGTATTAATCGAAAGCTTCACACTGAATGTACTACTTTCACAGCTGGTTCATTTACTTCAATTTCACTCCTCAAATTAAATCAATTGGGTCTGCTCTTCATGAGCTTCTAGTTCGAGAAGCTCAATAATAAATCTGGAAAATTGGTTCGGTGGAAAACTTTCCTCTTTTTTCATATTCCTCGGTGAGCTTTGAATATTAAGTATCATAAAATTCAGTACCGTTATTCGACTTAGTTATCGTTAGGGAGACAGACAGGAAGTGTATACAGGGTTCGATTTTAAGTAGGTCGTCGTATTTTTAGAAGGATTCTTCCATGAATTTGTATTTTTTGCTATTCATTTAGACGGTGCTGTCAAATTGCCGAAAGAAGGCATCTTTAGTTTTGTTTCAAGCCAAGAGTCTTTTCAATGTCGAATTGAATTTTTGTCCGAAATATCGATTCAAAAAATTTGACACATCTTCTACTGATTCTGTCTTGAAAAAAATATATCCATTTTTTAAGGTACAAGATCTAGATTACGCAAAAATGGTCAGTTATAAAAAAGTCTTTTATGATCAAGTCTATCATTACTTCAACAACAGGTTTTTGAGCTCTCCTAAAAACTGAAGAACAGCCGATCTGAAACTGGGTAACTTTTTGAAAAATTATTTTATTAAATTTATGACATATCAGGTTATATTTTATTGGATTATTATTCGGTTTTTTTATCGTGTTCCTGTTCCAACTGCCTGCATCAATAAATCTTCCAAGACGCTGAATTTTACCAGGGAGGTTTGTCAATTCGGTGAAACTTTTCGGGAGAATATTTTACTTTGACATCTGTTCTTTATTCAAGTCATATTTTGCAGTCGTATTAGTATTATTATTCTTTTCATTAGTACTTTTATATTTTATAATACTTAAAGTCAAATATCAAAATAATTTAGACTGTGTCCTTTTGACAATGGAGTCGATAGTTGAAACGGCTGCGGTTGCAGTTCTATATCTTTTTGAGAGCTCGTTCTCTTTAAACGAGGGCTATATCGTTTTGCCCAAATGTCAGAAATTTTTCAGTTTTGAGCCCAATGATGACGAGTTCGTGGTCAAATTCAATTCTGTCTGTATGCCGTTAGCATGGTTCGGTTCCCAAATGGCTCAGTTAAGTTCGTTAACCATATTGTAAGTCGTCCATGGTGTTCCATAAAATATTGCCATGCAAAATTTTATGGCCATGGTGTAAACAGAACCATAGAAAATTCAATTGGAATGTTAGAAGAAACTCAATATTTTCATAAAAAAATATCCGATTAAAAAAATATTTTATAAATAAAGATTGACGAACTGAATGATCATGCAGAATTTTGTGGCCATTGTAATAATAGAACCATTGAAAATTCAATTGGACTATTGAAAAAACAATCTTTATTTTTCCCTAACAGAATAACTGATTCAAATGAAGTTTAGTTTGTAAATTCAGAATGATATAGTGAATGTTCTTGCAGAATATCAAGAGGGTCGCTTCAACAGAACCATATTAAGTTATTTCTTCAGTTATTCATTTTCTACATTTCATTGTTTGAATTATTTCTTGAACATAATTCCAATTGTGCAGAGATTCTGCATTTCTATATTCATATATATCAATCCCATACAGTGGCGGCTTGTCCTATGAGGCAGGTGAGGCAGTGCCTCACCAAATAAATTACGGAAATTACAAATAATATCAAGCGAATTAATCCAATATTTTATTTATCAATTTCATCATCCCATTATGTTCTTCAGTCTCAACTTTTTGTACGATACTGCACTCATCTTCCATAATATCCGAGCTCAATCTCAAGCCGGGTACAGCTACAGACGTCTGTAACATTACACGTTACTGACGTTACGATGAATGCACAAAAATCGGACCGTAACGTTACATGTTACAAGCGTTAAGGTCCGATTTTTGTACATTCAATCTCACTTCCTCTTCAAGGCGTAAACGGTGAGGTGAGGCTTGCCTCACGCGCTTCCTTGTCTAGCGCGTTATTCAAATCGACGTGACAAGATCATGAACGTCCCCTTCGTTGTTTATCTATTGCGGCTTGTAAGGTGAATTTGAGGCTAGCCTCAGTAACAACTTTTAGAACATTTGAAGCGTTTTATCTCAGGAACGGTGCCTCGTAGGAACAAAGTATTCATACATTTTTTGAAGATAATTTTAACATCTACATTTTTGTCTGAATTACTTTTTTGATGAAACTCACCGTTTTGCTGAAAATCGCGAAAAACTCATTTTTCGACCTTTGAACTTGAATAAATTTTTGTCCACCCACGGGAATGATTAGGAACTTTTATATAAGTATTATTTATTATTATGTCTTGAACAATTTTACTGATTTTCAGCTTGTTGGGATTTTATGTAACTTCACCCTAATTTTTTGTTCTGGATTGACCGGACAATCTACCCTTGATCTGTGATCGTTTCGTTTCGTTTCATCGGCAAACTGCACATACTCGGTTAATCGTGAAGCGGAAGATAGTGAAATTTCACTCTGGTTTGGGTTTATTGGGTTTGTGCAGTACTCGCAGAGTTTTCAATAAAACAGAAACAGTTTTTGAGTCATTCCTATGAGTATAAAATATGTACAATTGAAGAAGTTATAAAACCTATTCCAAATCTTGACTATCGGTGCGGTAGGAAAATCGAATCGGAGGTTTCAAAATGAGAGTACTACTGGCCTACTGGCAGTGTAACTCTAATCAAATTATTTTTTGGCAGTGTTAATAATACATATTCCGATAGGGTTTAGTGAAAAACTGGTTGAAGCGAGTTGAAAAACTTATCTCAGGGCAATTGCCACCCAATAAAACTCTATAGAATCATTGGAGCATTAATACCGAAGGATTTTTTCATAATGATTAGTATGCAGCTGACATAAAAGAGTTAATAAGATTATTTTTTTGATGTGCCTCATCACTTTATTCTGTCACAAGCCGCCACTGATCCCATATCGCATACAGACTTTGAAGTAATATTCTTATTGCTCCTCTTTTAAAATTTTCTCTTTGAAGTTTTCACAATCAATTCGTACATTTATGACTATTAGTTCCTAATAATTTCACACGTCTTCTATCTCCAAGGTCTTAAATCGATTGTTGAGCATTGGTGAATACTTTATCTTTTATCTGGTCTCAAAGGGAAAAGTTTGAAGTTCATGATCACAAGATCACTTTTATGATTCATCCTTGAGTTTTCAACGTAATCAAATAATGTTATATCAATTTGCTAAAACTGTCATGTGAAAATTCTAATGCATATTCAAGATTACAAAATGAGCAATGGCTGCACACCATTCAGGATTTTTTTCATGATATTCTTAAATCCGTTGACGACTCAATTTAGTCCATCCTTTCGAATTCAGAACCCCCTAAAATTATAAAATTTTTCCCATGATTTAACCATAAATCTCACCATAAATATTCATTCGGTCGTGCGTTCATCTCAAATCTCTGTTAAATACAAATTGACACCCTGATGAATACCCCTCTTGTCTCCTGTGTGTTTATCAACAAGTTATGCCGAAATTTATGTTTAGCGTTATTTTCGTCACGTGCTCAGATTGATCGGAGATATGTCATTTGGTATACGTGAGATAATGTCTTTCTACAAAATTAAATGGCAATGTTTCTTTTGAAGAGGTTAGGAAAAAATGCTGTCAAGCACCAATGGAAAAAACTTTCTTGAGATCCGTAGCGTTCATTTTGTGAACAGGCTGTGACTTTTTTTATTATTATTATTAAAGGTGTCTCGACTACTATGGTCATTGACACAAAGGTACATTAGGATCAACAACACGGTAAGTTAAATACAATGAGCAATGGATAGACTATTAAGAAAGTTCACTATGTTAGCACTAAAGTCCGGTTTGGTGAGGTCTGCACTTAAGTGTCCCTGGAGGCCATGTAATTCTCGGTTCGCAGAGTGGAAGGAGCAGTCCATTAGGATGTGCTTGGCAGTGATCACTGTGTTACAGTGTTCACATAGAGGTGGAGAAGATGAAGCCATAAGGTAACCATGGATGTATCTGGCGTGTCCAATTCTGAGTCTTCTCATTATGACTGTGGTCCGTCTGTTTGATATGTTGAACATAAGAGGTTTCACGCTTGTGTGGATATCATGTAGCTTAGAGGGATTGCAGTCCATTTTTGTTGCCATTTTTCCTGAATTTTGGACTTTAGGAATACTTGTAGATCTTTTTGTGTGATGACGTTGGATGTTTCGGTGGGGTGCTTGGAGGCGCTCTTTGCGGCTTTGTCGGCGAGTTCGTTTCCTGGTATGCCTACATGTGAGGGTGTCCAAATTATTATCAGGCGGTGATGGGTTTCAGTTAGCTGTTGATAGTGGTCGTGGATATTTTAGGCAATAGGATGCTGAGTGTGTCGGTCTTTGATGTGCTCTACGGAAGACGCTGAGTCGGTGCATAAAGCGACATTATGGTAATTGGTATTACTTTTCATTTTTTGAGGATGCCATATAGTTTCCCCGTGAGATCACTTACAGAATTTGGTAGTTTGTATTGTTGTAGTACATTATTCTCAGTAGCAACAGAGCAGAACAGTCCAGCATCACTTTTGGAGGCGTCGGTGTAGTAGACAATGTCGTATGATCCCTCGTCAATTTTTTGTAGAAATTTCTGTTGGATTAGGAGACTTTGAGTTACGTTCTTAGGCCATTTACATAGATAGGGATGTGTCAACAGGTGGGACTGATTTTGCCTTGGTGGAGTCCGGTGGATTGAGTATGGTAGGGTATTTGAAAAATCAATATCGGGTATCAGACTCTTGAGAGTATATGGCAGTGGGTGATTGTGCACAGGAGTTTGAGCCGTTGATGTAGAAGAGAAGAGATGAGGGTAAAGATGGTTTGAGCATCAGCAGATACACGTGCTGCGTATGTAAGGAGTAGTTGTTGCCTTCTCAGTTGGAGGGGGATTCCGTTTTGCTTCAATATAAATTCTCTCAGTGGACTGGATCTGAAAGCTCCTAAACATAGTCGGAGTCCGGTGTTATGGATTGCGTCAAGTGATTTAAGATTGTTTTGGAGGCTGAAAGGTATATTATGCTGCCGTAGTCGAGTTTCGATCTGATGAGGGTAGACTGTGACTATGGGCACTTCATGGGCATGAAGTAACATAAAAATGACGCACTTTCGCGTGATTGGAATGGAAAAAAAACTAAAATATTCATTTTTGTTTCAGTCCACTTCTATGGATACTTCATGAATTGTTTCATGCATAAAAACTTAGGTGTTGAGAAAATGATCTCGCTTTGTTATGGACTTTCTGGTGTGTTTATGTTTCCATTGTTATCACAATGAAAACAAATTGTTATGGCCAAACTAAATTTAGCAAAGTCTATGGGACAATGTAACTTCTTTTAATATACAATTCAGTTATAGGCGATCAGACATAATCCCAAATTTAGTTTGGCCATAACAATTTGTTCTCATTGTCATAACAATGGAAACATAAACACACCAGAAAGTGGACTGAACAAAAATAAATATTTCAGTTTATTTTCCATTTCAATCACGCGAAAGTCCGTCATTTTATGTTCCGTCATGCCCATGAAGTGCTAAGTGCTTGGTAATTTCTTACTAAGAATTAAGCCTTTCAAAAAAATCCGCGAAGCACTAAGCATAAGGCTTCGGCACAGCTCTGCTTGAATCTACATCTTCAAGATGATCTTATGAGTAAGAGTTTTGATGTGATCAACAAATATGAATTTGCTGAACCGTACATATGAAAGAATTCTTGAGATTACACAGTGAATCATTTGGAAAATGACTGCTCACCATTCTGGAACTCATTAATATCCTGAAATCCGTTGACTACCGAATCTTGCTCACTCTATTCAATTCAGAACCCCAAAAAATTATATAATTTTCCCTATGATTTCACCAAAAATCCTTCCAGAAATATCATTCGGTCGTTCGTTTATCTCAAATCTCCGTGAGATACAAACTGACACCCTGATGAATTCCCCTCTTGGCTCCTGTGTGTTTATCAACAAGTTATGCCGAAATTTATGTTTAGCGTTATTTTCGTCACGTGCTCAGATTGATCTGAGAGATGTCGTGTGGTACACGTGTCAGCTTCACTGCGACAAAGTAACAGCTTCAGTAAATTTAATTAGATTGTTGCGTGAGGCGTGAAAGAGCATTCTGTGGTTAGCTGGTATTGTGTGGCCTGGAATTAAAGACGTTACGTTTTGGAGAGTAACGTATTTGTGAAATTTCATTGAGATCTGTTTTGCCTTACATACCATGGCGAATCTATTTGAAAATTTTTGAGAGCTGATTTACTACTTTGGAATTTATAAGCACACCTATATCAATGCGAATTTCAAGTTGATCATTCAAGGAGGGTTGACATCCCAGGCAGCTGAAAAATCGGAATTAATTCTAAATAGCTCATCAGTAATTTTCAATTTGACAAATATAGGTTTGTGTGGAGAATGATACTAAATAACAATTTTTTCCGCTTGATTATGTTCGATTTTGATTCGAGAATTCACATAACACATAATTGAAGTAAGTGTCAACCTACACGAAGACATAAAAAAAGCTATCGGTATTAGTGGAACCTCACTAAATTTAATTAGATTGTTGCGTATTGCTGGAAGAGTATTTCGGTGGTTTGCATATTGTGTGCCTCGAATCAAAGACGTTACGTATTTGTGAAATTTAATTGTGATCTTGTTTTGCCGCATAAGGTGTATGTGGAGAATTTGATCTGCAAATTTTCAAGGGTTTATTTACAACTTGGAAATTTATCAGCCTATTTATAGCAATGCGGAAATCAATTTCATCATATAGCTCATTGAAGAAATTACATGGGCGATATCAACTCAGATGAAAACAAAAGAAAATATATTCGTCATTCTCAAAACCATCATTGCTGCCTTAGTTTCAGACTTTGAACCCCAAATTATAAGGAGTACGTGCTGCGTTATCTTACTAACCTACGCTGAACAGCCTCTATCAAACTGATCCAAACCTTTAAGAATACGACTGCGTATCAAGATAATTTCTTATGAATGAATTCGACAATGAAATGAATATGTTGATAATAATGTCACATGAACACACTGCAACTCATATTTCGAAATAAATATTGTAGAAAAGCGTTTCTTTCTATTCATAACGTTCACAATGACAGAATAACAAGAAATTGTTATGTCTGGCTCCAAGAGTATATTTTGTCTCACAATGGGGATAAAATTCTTTTCAGCTTCTTCACCTCAATGACCTCATGAAGTTTTCAGGAAAACTGTTGATCTTTTAACAGTAGAAATTTTCTCTCGACGGTTATGAAACCGGCAACATCTTGTTGCCTCATTTACGGAATTCCTTAAATATGAAAATGGAATACTGCAAATTTCATCGTAATGCACGATGATAAGTATAGAAAATTTGCATTCTGAAGTTATTGCATAAACCTAACTCATTCATTGTGATATTTTTCAGAGCTTCACTTGATTCTGAGGAAGATTTCACTAACTCAACAAACTGATAATTCCTAATTCACGATTTGAATGCATTAATTATGCGTTGCAGAATGGTGAATGCGCTGGTTGTAATGTGAAAAGTTTATGTACAACTTTGCTAGCTAGTGCTCAGTGAGCAGCATGACACTATTTGATACAAATTCTGACTATTTTGAATATTGAAGAAGGTAATGACAGGCTTGGTGCATTTCAATGAAGAATCCGAAATCGTTCATACAGGGTGTCCCATTACTCGACGTCAACCCAGAACCGCGGTGAAAAGGAAAGTAATGCTGGTTGTCAGAAAAATATAAAAAAAAATCTAAGTTGCATGATTTTAAAATAATGAGCATTTGAAAAAACGCGCAAAATTCCACACCCTGTGGCAGTCTTTTCGCTCCTGTTGCCACAAATATCAACTTTTTCCAACTTTTTCTTTGCTGTGTAACCTTGGATATGCTTGTCTAAACTGTAATCAAAATTTTGATACCAGCTGCTCTAGGTTTCATAAAAATAGGACTTACTTCTCGGAAAAAAAATTCGAAATAAACAATCGCCTAGTTTCAACTGACTGTATTGAAAAAAAAATGTACTACGTAGGTTTGGCATGTTTTTTCAAAAGTTGGCGCATTAGTGAGGATCCAAAATGGTATAATACTGTTCAATTATGCTGCCGTAGTTGGAAATTTATTTTCGATGCCTTTGAATACACATTTTCGTTAACTGCTTCCCAGTAATAGAGTCCAATGGGTCAAGTCCGGTGAACGGGCCGGCCACCAGATTGGACCAGAAAGTCCGATCCATCTTCCGGGAAAAAATGTTACAGAAAAAAAAATTTGCAGAGAAAAATTTTTCCAGAAAAAAATTTTCCTGAGAAATTTCTCTGAAATTTTTTTTTTCTGGTAACATTTTTCCCGGAAGATGGATCGGACGTTCTGGTCCAATCTCGTGGCCGGCCCGTTCACCGGACTTGAACCCATTGGACTCTATTACTGGGAAGCAGTTAACGAAAAAGTGTATTCAAAGGCAATCGAAAATAAATTTGAACTATGGCAGCTGCAATTAAACAAGTATTATACCTTTTTGGAATCCTCACTAAATGCGCCAACTTTGAAAAAAAATGCCAAACTACGTAGTACATTTTTTTTTCAATACAGTCAGTTGAAACTAGGCGATTGTTTATTTCGAATTTTTTTTTCTGAGAAGTAAGCCCTATTTATATGAAACCTAGATCAGCTGGTATCAAAATTTTGATTACAGTTTAGACAAGCATTACACAGCATTACACAGCAAAGAAAAAAGTTGGAAAAGTTGATATTTGTGGCAACAGGAGCGAAAAGACTGTCACAGGGTGTGGAATTTTGCGTGTTTTTTTAAAATTTATTTAAAATCATGCAACTTAGATTTTTTTTATATTTTTCGATAACCAGCATTACTTGCCTTTCACCCGGTTCCGGGTTGACGTCGAGTAATGGGACACCCTGTATACACTAGGATCTATCAATCAAACAGAATTACCTAGATGCTCGAATTTTCAGGAAAAGTGTATTATAATATTTTCCAATATTTCCAGAACAAGAAATTCGATCATGTAAATTATATAGGGTGGTCCAGATCGTAACCAGGAAATTTTAACCACGTTTTTTACATTAAAAATAAGACCTAGTTCGTCAAATAAACATATGTCGAGAAATGTTTCCTCTCCGTGATATGGGTGTTAAAATTATAGAAAAAAATGTTTTTTATTAATAACCTTTACACTGACTGAAAGTTTTTATGAAATTGAAAACATAGGTCTCGAGCGTCAAGGAGCACTTTTTGCATAATATCATTTCTTTTCTATTTACCAGTGGTGTCCGTACTGCAGCGAGACTGAAAGTTTTGAGTAATAAAATGATACACCACTGGTTTTCCCAACAATAAAAATTACTTTTCAAATCCTTATTTATTTTGGAGCAAATTCAGTCTCTTGACTTTTTGCTGTACGAGTCACCGTTTCCGGTTAAAAAAATGAAACACATTCTCATGCATGAAGAAATCGCCAAAATTAGTTACAGTTCCGTATTTGTACCTACCTTATCAAATTTTGACGATTTCTTCAGGCATGAGAAGGTTTTATTTTTTAACCGGAAACGGTGCCTCCTACAGCAAAAAACTCAGGAGACCAAACTGGATCCAACTTGAATAAGGATTTAAATAGTAATTTTTATTGTCGGAGAAACCAGGGCGTATCATTTTTTCAACTGAAAATATTCAGTCTCGCTACAGTACGGACGCCACTGGTAGAATGGAAAATGACGCTCAAAAACCTATATCCCGAATTTAATAAAAATATTTCAAGCAGTGTGAAAGTTTATAATAAAAACATTTTTTTGTATAATTTTAACTCCCGTATCTCGGAGAGGAAACATTTCTCGACATATGTTTATATTGCAAACTAGGGCTGATATTTGATGTAGAATACGTGGTTAAAATTTCTTGGTTTCGATCCGGACCACCCTGTATAGTTTGACAAATTGAAAATCCGTACTCTCTTATTCTACAGAGAGAATGAGTATATGTCGGAATGATCGGAATATCCCGCGCACAGAAGGAGAACAATAATTGTTAAAAGTCAAATCCAAATGAAATGACCGTTTTCCAGATTCCAACAAGCCACTTTGAAGCTTTCGACGTTTATACCGAGGCTTTCCTAATATCCATATCACACAAATTTTCAGACAGCTCGGTAGTGCAGTAACGAATAGAAAACCTTGAATTATTGAACTACTGATTGAATGTTATAATTGCTGAAAATTAGCTGGATGATATTTCGTTCAATCAATACGTATTGTGTCTATCCATTTCTATCTACCATCAGTTTTGAATCTTGTAGGAGGTACCATTAGGACTAATTTCGTGTCGTGAAGTTGAATACTTTGAAAAATACAAAAAACATCATGATAACAGAAGTTTCATGCACAAAAATATTGTACAAAAAATGGCTCATTATTACTAATTACTAATATTGGGTTCATATAAATCCTGAAGAATTCATGAAATACTGAAATTCAAAATTTATTCTAATTCAGCTCACCTGTAGTATTTAAGAATTGAATTTCAAAACGCTCTGCATATCAAATTGTACATCGTAAAAAGAAGCCAAAGACTTGACGGTATGGCGAGTAAACAACCCTTGGATCAAAATACCCTCCTTTTCAATCTTCTAAGGAGGAAACAACCAAATGAATAACAACCCTATTATTTCTGATTTTTCTCTTTTCCAGGACACTGAACCATAATGAAATCACTGTAGTGGAAAACTTCGCTTTCAACGGATCGGAAATTGGAAAATTGTAAGTTATTTTTTATTGTTCTTCTATACGAATCTAATTATCTCAGAAAACTTGTTTTCATATTACAGGTTAGAATACTGCGAACACAATATAAAATACTGTACAGATCATATTTGTGTTAATGAGAATTGAACAAATCTGATTTCTTTTGACGTAACTTATATGTTTTTTTCAATATTCCGCCGAATTTTTTCCGAAAAGGTAAATTTCATACCTGCAACATGATAACTAATCATGTGAATTCAAAACAAAATGATTTAGTGTTTTCTACAACCTCCCTCATTCAAATATATTATTTTTATCCAGACCTTTCCTTGTTTCTCATTCTACTCACCATCCAATGCACGTGCTTGATATCTATGTTGCATGATTGCAAAAAATTTGGGATATATTGTCGCTTTGTCGTTTTTCCTGCCATATCCGAAAGTGGTTTGAAATATTCGAATTTACAAGGACAGTCACGTTCTTCTCCCATAACGAAAATAGTTTTCTTTTATACTTCGAATCCTTCTTCAAACGCAGAGGAATGAACGTGGTCTCTGCTCGAGAAGTCTATTGAATTTTATTGACGGATTTAGCAAACACGGAATTATAATGTTGGTATCTACTCTGAAGTCTTTTCCTTGTCGAAATTGACCTTTCAAAATAATGTTGTTCAATAAATTTCATGAGGTGCAATTTTATGTCCCTTTCGTTTGAATATTTCTCAATAAAGGAGCTTTTGAATCACAGCAAAATTTCAACGAAAACTGTTTATGGTACCTATACAATGTGAATCGACAAGGAATGCCTTGAATAGAGAAAGTCTACTTCAATTCAACAAAATTTTTGCTGTATTTCACTGAACTCACCATCACCTCAAAACATTTCATTCTGGAATGAAATTTTTGAAAGTTGGTTTATTTACTGTTTTCCTCTTTTCAGAAAATTAATGACGATCAAACTTGACTCCCAAAAAACATCCTGTACTAGGGATGTTTGTGCAAAAGTACCTATCTGATAGCATCATTTGAATTGCAATCTTCTGGTATCAAATATGTTTCTGATTCTACAGGTTTTTTTTTATCGCAGTAATATATCCAAATATTACTATTTGCCCTTAGGATCGTAGAGTGCGTGATTCCACCTTAGTATTAAACTTGTCATTATCTACGTCAAACAGAAGAAGTAGACACTAAGATGTCTAAAATAATTGTTTTAGACATCTTAGTAGACAGCAATCATCAAACCCTTCCCATGACTAAAAAAAGAGCCGTAAATAGTAAATAGTTCAGCCAGGGTATATTGCTTTTATTTATAAGGTGGAAATTTGGGCTACCCCGCAGGCGAGTGGCCTAAATGACCGAGTATATATAGTCATTATACGCGAGTAGAATACTTTACTTCTTTCACGACTACTGAATAATTTTCCTGCAGTTTTAAGCATTTAGCGGACAATATTTATCCTTTCTATTAATAGCGTGCAAAAAGTCAAGTTGAGTAAATTTTAGATGAACTAGTTTTGTATATTCTGTAACAAAAATTGAAAAAATTCAAAGTAGATTTGACCCTCGATTGAAAAGAAGTTCTCACCATAATTTTTGCTTAGGGAACTTCAACATTGAAGAAATATCAATTTAACACTATGATTATATTGCTGAATCCGTAAAGCATCTAACAGCAGTGAATAATGACTTATTATCCACTAGTGATTAATGGGAAATAATATGACCGAGCAAACAGACGTATAATGCTACATTGTAAAAAGTTGTAGATTGATTATTTTTTCAATTCTTATAGAACTGAAAATACTGCAAGTTCAGAAGTCCATATAAGGTTTAATCGTATATAACGTACAATCGCCTTTCTGGAAGAAATCTGTACTAGGGATAATTATTTAGGCCTAACACTTTCCCACTTTTGTCTGATGATAAATCGACTCATTCACTCCTAGAATAACAAGCCTCAACTTTAATTGTTTCTCGTTGAAATTTATTGTCGCGCCGAACCTCGAAAGGTCATCAACCAAGAAAACCTATTCGTCCAGCATCCACTAATTAGAACAAATTGTCTATCCAATCTCTGTACCTTACCTGCAGCTTTGATCTTTACATTTGATGGAAATATGTTCTGACATTGTGTGGCTCATGTTACTAAGCTTCTTCAATTGTTAGCTTCGGTATAGGTATAAGAGAATCGATTCTTAAGATTTGTCCACAGAAAAAAATATATTTCGTTGATAAATCTGATATATTTTTACATTTTTTGATGAATTCTTGCTGTAATTTTAGATATCATTCATTTTTCCTTATGATGCCCTCTTAAAACATAGATGATTTTTTCTCCTCCGAATAAATTTCGCGTTTTGAAATTTTGAACCTTGTATTATCTTAAATATTAATAATAATCAAGAACCATGAAATTGCAGACAGAACAGAAACATCTGCAAAAATGTGCATTTTACTTCAACAACATACATATAGAATAATCGGTATTTTCACCACTACTTCAGACATAAATATTGTTCGAATATAGTATATTATGCAACGAGCGTATAATGATAGTTATTATTCACGAGGTGAAGTTTAGGCCTAGAGCCGTAGGCGAGTGGGCCAAATCGCCGAGTGAATAACAGCCCATAATGTACTTTATCCACGACTACTGAATAAATTTCTTGAAAATTTCGACATGCGACCGCGACTAGACCCTTCTATGACAAGCGTGGAAAAAGTCAAGTTGACACATGAGAACTGGTCATTATAAAATTTCGTAATGAAAAATGCTTTAATTCATATGATAAATGACCCTCGATTGATATCATGTTTCTTAGATGAAGTACTTTAGAATACCGAAGAAATACCAATTTTAAAGAAAATTATATCAAAGCTAAATCTATCAAGCATCTGACAGCAGTGATTAATATCTCATTATTCCCTCATGATTAATGGGTACTATTATGGCCGAGCACAGGGACGTACAATGGACGGATGGATTAATGTTTTTATTGTTTCAATCTGATAATAATTCTATGGCATCCATTTTTTTTGACATACGTCTGATTACAAAGCCTATTCGATAAGGCCAACTTTTACCACTTTTCCAATAAATTCAGAGTCATTGCTGGCTTGAATATTGTCTTCGACACTTCAAGAGTCGTTGGTTTGTGGTATCAAACCAATTTTTCTCATAACCCCCGTGAAAACAAAACATTTTTCACACAAAAAAACGAAATTTTTCTTCTGTTCAACACTTCACGCTTTTAAAGCATGATTTCTTCCACGGTTGTATTCCCTTTTGATGGTAATGATTACAATTCAAAAGAGTGAAATTAAAGCGAAAACGTTCGATATCTTCTCACGGCTGATAAGGTTGACTTAAAAAAAACTATGAAGTTGGCGATCAAGTTGATATATTATTGTCAGAAAAATCTCCACAATTTGAAAGCATGTTCTGAGTTTAAAAGACTTATGATGAATTTTAAATCCCTACTGAATAGAAATCATTTCAAATCATAGACAAAAATTATCAGCATTTTCCTGATAAAAACAACCATCGGAATTATTTTATTCAATTCTAATAAATTGGAAAAAAATTCATTGGTACATGTTTCATATCCGGTTCAAAGGAAAGGTGTATCTCATGGAGGCAGAACAAAAGACTTATACTTCAAAGGATCTATGACCCAATGAAGAAAAAAAACCGTCTTTTGAGACCTAACTAAAGAGATCAGAAGTTAAATTCCATATATAAATTATTCCTATATTATATATTCTATATTCTTATGTTATTCTTCGATACTTTTAGATGAATTATGTTCTAGGAATAATTATTCAAGCTCAACACTTTCCCTATTACGCCTGGTGATGAATGGACTCATTCACTCCTAGAATACCAAGCCTAAGTTTAATGTTAATTGTTTTCTCGTGGAAATTTATCATCGTACCAGACCCCGAAAGGTCATTTACAAGAAAACCTATCGTAATTAGAACAAATTGTCTATCCTATCTCTGTACCTTACCTGTAGCTCATGGCTCGCTTTGATCTTCCCATTAGGCGGAAATATAATCAGACATTTCTGTGTCTCGATTTACAGGAATCTTCGGGGAAACAGAAGTCTGACGACACTGGAACCAACGCTTTCAAAGGAATGAGAAGCTTGAGAGATTGTGAGTTTAACGCTCTGTTATATTTAAGGTTAAGCGATTAATTTCGAGTCATTTGACAAGTTCAAGCTGCGTTCAGAGGTAGAGTGAAGAGGAAATTAGATTTTTCGAGAAGAAAAGAAAGAAGACGTGCTCTTGATCAACAGAGATATTACTGCTCTTTTGCAATTCACGAGATTTAATATCTTTGAATGAGATGTTCTCTTTCGGGAATTGGCAAATATGGTATTTTTTTGGAACGCTGCAATAGAATTGTAATAAAGAACTTTCTGTTGAGAATTCAATTTGATATTCCGGAGCTTTACACTCTTTTTGATTGAGTACACCGATCAAAACATGTCTTTATTGGTTATGGCTGCAGATATTAATTATTTTTCGCTTCTTTCTTCTCGTCTCACTTAATGACAATTTTATGAGTATAAATGGTAATAATTATGTACATGACTGCAATAGTGAAAAGTGAAACGAAACGTATAATATTCAATACATTTGAGAAATTGAAGTTGTTATATTATTATTCGATTGATTGTTTCATTCATGTCATTCTTCATAATATAATTTTCTAAACATAACGTTTTCAGTGAAGCAATAAGATAATTCTTACGATTATACTGACGAACAAAAATTAAAATATTGATCGAGACTATTTGATTATTATCTATTGTAAGTAGATCCCTAATTGAAGAAATTAGGAAAGCTCTGACGTCGATTCAGTAGAATTAGGCGCTTGTTTACATTGAGAAAACGATCATTCAATTTCGACTAATTTGTTTTATTCTTTTCATATATGAATTCAATTTTTCGAATATTAAATCAGCATTTGTAGAGTTGTTGCTCTATAGGGAATTTCAGAGCAGGTGGAAATTTGAAAAAAAGAAAGACGAATTCATAAATTAGGTATACTGATTAGAACAGGATTGAAAGTTTTCAGTTCAATCAAATTTGAAATATTTTGTCTCGCCTATTCAAAAATTGTACAAACCGGAAAAACATTCCTAAAATATTTTTCAAAATAGTTAATAGTATTCAGTTGGATTAAGGTTCACGCAACTCATATAAAAATAGTTTAACTAGACTAGACCTACCAGTAGCGGGAATATTGATTTTGCACGAAGATTTCACCGCTTAACTTTCACACCACTGAATAAGTTTGCATTTGCACAGTAGATTCTGATGCGATAAAGTGTTTCACATAAATAATTAATGAGTTAAAATAATTTGCTCAAGCATTAAATAGTTTTTGTGATAGGAAGATGTGAAGTGATAATTAATTAAGTCCATTAATTTCAAAAAAAAATGACAACTATGTTTTTAATGAGGAATAAAATATATAAAATTCGTTGAAATTTATAAACTTGTTTAGTATCACCACACATTTTTCCAACAAAAAGAAAGGACCCGCACATTTTATATGGGAATGGCTCCCGGTGGATTGGCTGAAAATTTGATATGATGTTCTACTAATCCTTCTGATCAAATGTCTAAACAGTCACAAAGCTGAAAAATGCATACTTCTAGGAGTTTTTGCGATTTTTTGTATCCATTATGGCTTACGTATTATGGGAAGTGGCTCCCGGTGGATTTGGCTGAAAATTTGATATGATGTTCTACTAATCCTTCTGATCAAATGTCTCTACAGTCACGAATCTGAAAAATGCATACTTCTAGGAATTTTTAGCGATTTTTTGTATCCATTATGGCTTACGTATTACCGTTCACACAGAAATGTTTGAAAATATTTCCAATTGACAGCATCTGCTTTCAATAATCACGAAATATTCTCAAACATTTCTATATATGTGAACGGTAATACGTAAGCCATAATGGATACAAAAAATTGCTAAAAACTCCTAGAAGTATGCATTTTTCAGCTTCGTGACTGTGGAGACATTTGATCAGAAGGATTAGTAGTAGAACAACATATCAAATTTTCAGCCAAATCCACCGGGAGCCAATTCTCATACAAAATGTGCGGGGTCCTTTACAATGCGTCTGTGAATTTTCTGACCATAAAATCAGAATTTGAGGTTGGCACGTCCGATGAGACTACGTAAAATGTGTGAAAAGCAGCTGTTACGACAATGTGTATATGAAAATCAATTCTGTATTTTAAACGGTTTCTGAGATATTAGCCAAAAAATTAAAGAAAACAAATGTTACTTTTCATGACAAATCTACAGTTGACCGTTGAGACCCTTAGGTAGGAACACCTTCATTGAAGATTACAAAATTATTTTTCTGGCGACCACAATATGCATTGATCGTATGCTCTCGATTGATTCACATTTTTATTTCGCCAAAATAAATACGTTTGAAATGACAGTATTAAATTTTTTTATGTTTCAGTAGATTTCCAATGTTTATGTTCCGGTGTTGACCACGAAAAAACACAATTAAAATAGGTGAAATCATGCTTTGAAATTGGTCATTAGTGATCAATTTCGTGTACGTTGAACATAGCTTTTGTCATGAGGTCGACGAAACAAATGAAACTATTCATTAGGTACGTTGCCTCGGATTGTTTTAGTATTCATAGCAATGATGTAAAAATGCCATAGCAGCCATATCGCAGATCGTTGAAAACACAGGTAACCTACAAATGTAAACGAACGTGCGAAAACAAAGTTATTTCATAAGCAGCTTAACATTGACAGTAAGAAGTTCGTAGTTACAGTTTCAGGGAGGAAAATATAGGGCAGCTATTACATAAATCTGCTTTAATACTCTGAAAGACGACAGCGAAAAATAGCAGCATACATTGAAAAATTATGATGTTGTTGAATCCTTCACCAGCTCTATATCAAATAAAGATTTAAATTCTCTTCATAAATACACGTCATATTCTTTCTCTTTTTGAAATTACCGAGTTACTTTTGGTTGGTTCATTATTATCACCCCTTTATAGATTGTCACGATTTGTGATCATTTATTCGGTTTGGTGATGAAGCATTATGGTGTACAAAACTAACAACATATCAGTTTCTTCAATTTTATCACTGGCTGATATCTGATAACTATGGATAGTTGAGTGATTTTTTGACTGCTCGATCACTTAGACGAGTGCTTTGTCGTTTGTCCAAATATCTGTAATTTACGAATTTTGGGTGTTATCCTTAGCACGGTAACTCTCGAAGGGATTGTCCTAGAGACTTGGTATTTTCAGGGGAGCTAGGGTTTAAATACCTCGGTTGAGTTCGTTAACCATTCAATCGTACCTAACTAACCTTATCAGTCAAATCATACAGGGTTTTCCATAAAATATGGTCATTCAGGAATTTTATTCCCCAATATCTCAGACAAAACAAATCCAACCGAAATGAAATTTTGCGGCCACATGCAAGATGCTCATAATAAGCCTTGTGCAAATTTTGTCGCCATAATATAAACAGAATCATAGAAAATTCAATTAGAATATTGAAAAGAAGGAACTTCATAGTTCCATAACAAGATATCCGATTCGAGTAGATTCATTTCGTAAATGAAAATGATACTAAACGTTCACGCAAAATTTCAATTTCAAGAAGATCGCATAATCTGAACCATGGAAAATTCAATGGAATTTGAAAAGAAGAATCTCCATATTTTCATAACAGGATATCCGATTCGAGTGGAATTCATTTTGTGTCGAAGACGAAGATTGTATACTGAATGAATGCGAAATTTCAAGAAAATCGCATAATCAGAACCACAGAATTATTTCATTTTTATTGTCAAGTTATTACATATTTTAGTTTGTGACTAATTTCGTGGATATTATTTCGATCGTGCTGAGATTTTGCATTTATAGCTATATTTAGCATCAATGTCAAGTCCTATACGAAATTTTGAGGTAATAGCTTCATTGCTACACCAATGAACGAGGGCTCAAAAGCACCTGATCAGGGTTTTCTGAAAATTTTCACTTATAAATGTGATACTTTTTTATTGAACTACTTACAGGGTGGGGCAGAAAAACCTATCCGATTTCCAAACGTTATAAAAATTAAAACCACTCAGCTTGTCTTTTATTAACATATCGGGCAAATTTTATGCCATTTTTAAATTTAAAGTTTTTGAAAAGCACATCACCAATGTCGTCCTTGGGAGCGGATACACTTATTTAGGCGCTCGCGGTAGCTTTCCATGACTTTCACCCGTCATTTCCACAGGAATTTCTTCAATTTCCCGAGCGACGATTTTCCTTCGTAAAGCAAGAAGGGTCCTTGGTCGATGCTGGTACCTTCGATTTGAGGTAACCCCAAGGAAGAAGTCACATGGAGTGAGATCCGGTGAGCGCGGCGGCCAGCCAACATCACCTCTCAGAGAAATGAGGCGACCGGGAAACAGTTCCCTGAGAATGTCCATTGATCGTCGCGATGTGTGGGCGGTTGCACCATCCTGTTTGAAACCACACCTTTTCCACGCCATTTTCTTCCATTTGGGTCTAAGAAAATTTTCCAGCATGAAACAATAGCGCTCGCTGTTGACCGTTACGGTTTGCCCATTTTCTTCAAAAAAAGTAGGGCCCCCAGACGCCTAGGCGGGAAAGAGCACACCACACAGTCACTTTTGGACCATGAGGGGTTCCTGATGGATTTCCCGAGGATTTTCGTCACTCCAATATCGAAAATTCTGCCTGTTTACGGCGCCACAAAGGTGAAATGGGCTTCGTCCGTGAAGAGCACAACATCGTCGTTTGGCAGTTCTCGGAGATCGCGACACAGGTTCGTACGGGTTTCAAAATCCCTTTCACTTAATTCTGTGCAACAACCATTTTGTAGGGATGCATTTTGAGGTCCCGGTGCAAAATTCGCCGAATACTGCGGTTGGAAATCGCCAAAGCGAGAGAATGTTTTCGCGCCGAACGACGCGGGGAACGTTCAATCGCGGCTCTCACATTGGCCACGTTTTCAGGTCCTGTTGCTGTCCTGGGACGTCCAGGCGACTTCTTTTTCAATGCTGAACTCGTCTGTCTAAAATTTGACACCCACACTTTAAATCGTAGCGTGATGTGGAACAGGATCATGACGCCCGAGTCCGAAATGAATTCGAAAAGCACGTTGTGTAGCAATTATCGAACCGCCGCATTCGATAAACCGCTCAATAACAAAAGCACGATGTTCACCAGACGAAGGCATTTGACTACTGACAAATGGCATAAAACCAGCTTTCTAACGGTTTTTACCCTACCCCTACTCTACCTGCTCTCTCTTCTGAGAAAAAGGGATTTGAAATCGGATAGGTTTTTCTGCCCCACCCTGTACATACAGTGGTTTTCATTCAAATGGTCTTATTAGACGTATTTGGAGAACTAGTGAATATTTCGTTCTGAAATTTTAGGTGGAACCTTGGGGATGAAGGAGCTCGTCACCTAAAATATTTTCAAGTCGACAGTGTTGCAACATCTTTCTCAAACGCATATCTACTTACTTATTTGGAACTACCTATCTTTTTATTTATGTATCGAATCAATACCTAATTCGCAGTATAACCTATCAACAAAAATTTCTCTGTCATGCATTGTTGCCAAGTTATGCACAAATTCTTTAATTTTCACAGATCTGCATTGCAAGTTTGGAAATGCAATATCTCGATTATTTTTTATGCGAACCAAATCAAACTCAGCAGTTTTATAGTACAGAATCCCAGCATTCATGTGGTGAATTCAGTATTTCGATACATCGGGAGGTTTTTCGAAGACTGCTTTGAAAATGTTGCACTCAAAATTGAAATATTTCCATATTCTCGAATGGCAACCCCATATTTAGTATAGTATGTAGTATAGTATAGTATATTTATTCGTTTCTACAATTAATTTACACATCACAGATATGCAAAAATAAAACAGAAACATGTCAAAAACAATAAAATACTAGAAATTTTTCTCTCTACAAATAGTCTGAATTCCTCCAAGCTGTAATGTTCACACTGAAGTATGTAGTTGTGAATCTTTCTCTGAAAAGGTCAAAACTGACCAATGCCTTGCAAATTCCTTGGTAAGCCATTAAATAATTTCATCGCTCTATAATGGACACTTTTCTCCGTTAGGGTTGAGAAGTGTATGGGATAAAAGTAGGGTTCAGTTCTTCTTGTATTATTTTCATTATTGCAGTTCTCAAAGTAATGCTGGTGCTTGTGGAGAAATAGTAGTAGTCTATATATGTAGAGACCATAGACTGTCAGAATGTTGTTTCCTCTAAAGTGACCGCGACAAGATTCTCTATGTCCATGGATAGCATAGTTCTGATTACCCATTTTTGTATGATGAAAACGGACTCAACATGGGTTGACCCTCCCCAAAAAATTATACCATAGGACAATCTTGACTGAAAGTTTGCGTAATAAAGGATCTTTAATATATCGAAATGGACCTGTTGTTTCAACATGTAAAGAGTGTAGGAAATAGAATTAATCTTTTCTTAAGCTGTTCATATGAGTGCCCCAATTAGCTGAGAATCAACAGTAATTCCTAGAAAACCTAACAGAATCATGCACTTCTATATTATTACCCTGGTTTTTGATGGTTTTTGGATATTTAATCTCACATCGGCCAGATCCATAAAACATACACTCCGTCTTTTGTAGTTTCATTACTAGCCCATTATCACACACCATTTTCCTACCAAGTCCAAAACATCGCCCAAGATTTTCAGGACAGATGACATATCCACAGACTTTACCAAGAAGTTAGTGTCATCAGCATACATTATGGCAGGACCCCTTCTCCAAAAAAGGTCCAGATAAGTGAGTTCACATAGATTATAAAAGAAGGGGGCCCAGGATACTACCTTGTGGCACTCCCATCGTGATCTCTCTCACCCCAGATTCATAGGAGCGGCCATCCACCATCATTACACCACTTTTTTGTCTTCTACCACTTAAGTAACTCTTCATGAGTGAAAGCTGTTTTTCTCTGACTCCATAAGCTTCCAGACTTGCCAGCAAAAGTGCATGGTCAACACAGTCGAAGGCCTTGGACAGGTCTAAAAACAGGCCAGCAGGGATTTCTCCCTTCTCCAATGCCTCAACTATTGAATGTGTAAGTTCAAAAATCGCTGTGTCAACATTTCTGTCCTTCAAAAAGCCAGGCTGACATTTTGCAATGATGTTGAATTTCCTGAAAAAACTGCAGAAGTCTGTTTGCCAGCAACTTTTCGAAGATCTTAGAAATGATGATAAGTTGCTGCTTATTGGCCTATAGTTACCTAGATCTTCAGTGTCTCCTTCTTATGCACAGGCCTGATGATGGCAATTTTCAAATTATCAGGATAGATCCCTTCTGTAAAGGAGCGACTAATTATGTGTGCCAAGGAGTGCTTATCACATTCAATGAGGCCCTGATCACATACATAGGGATATCATCATGTCCATACGAACCTGGTTTCTGAACGCTTTCACCACTCTGGTGATCTCTGATTCTGAACCTCAAAAGCAAAGAGGATAGAAGGATTTTCCAAGCCGTGTGCCTCTAAATGCTGCCTGACTTTGCAAGCCACGTGTGAGCGTGGGTGCAACTTCAGCAAAGTAGTCGTTGAATTTTTTTACAATAGTTAAAGGATCTCCACTCCTTACTGTTTTCTCGTCCAGATTTGACTTATTAGTTAGTGTGTTAATAACCTTCCATGCAGCGCTGGCCTTATTTGATGATTCAGAAATATATTTACTAAAGTATTCTTTTTTTGCTTCAGAGATTGCTAAGTCATATTTTTTCTTTAAGTTTTATATGTTTCTCGGAATTCAGGTTAGCATTCGAGATAACATATTTTATCCAAGTTTTCTTTGAGGGACTTAATATGCTCTGTTTGTTTGAATGATTTAATTGATTCAACTACTCTTCTTTTAATCTGGGAGGATAGGTCAAGTAAGGTCTTGTATTTATTGAAGAAACACTCCCATACCAAATTGACATCTACTGACATGTCATATATATCATCCCAATCTACCTGAGATAATTCTGAAGGAAATCTTTGATACTTTCTTCATTTATACGTCTTTTAAAGATAGTTCTTTCCCCATTGACTCCAGGAGAATTTACGCTCACCTTGAATTTCAGAGCCATATGATCAGAAATATGGCCCTCCACCACTTCAGAGATTTCCTGTGAGTTAGTTAGTAGATTATCCAAACACGCTCCTGATACAGGGCGAGTAGGTTTCCAATTTGTAACTGTAACATTGTACCTCTGTTATGATATATTCCGTCTTTTCACGGCAAGCAATTTCTAAAACTTTCTCGAGCTTTTGGAGAAGGTGTCTACATCAGCTTGAGGAGCAGTATTAGGTCTATAGATACACACAACTAGCATCTTCGAGTTACATGAAGTGAATTGAGCTGAAGAAATTTCAATACAGTTTTTTATACTCAATGATTTGATATCATGTCTTTCAGAGCATTTGAGAGAGTCCTTACAAAAATAGTGCACTACCACCATGCTTCCCTTTATCCCGACTATTATATTTCACAGCATTCGATTTGAAATGAAAAATGAATGGCAGTCTCCTTTCACACCGATTATTTGTTTTGAATATTTTTCGAATGAGATGAAAAATACTGAAATATTTCAGTATTTATAGACATGATTTATGGTCATAATGCTATGTGAATACAAGATATCGGAATTAATTTTACTGTTGAGGTCATAAACACTGGGCCAGGTTTACCGAAATCTAAAACAGTTTTCAGAATTTTTTTTCGGTCATTCTTGCTAAATGTGTGTAATTATTGTAGAAGGTCCAACAGGTCCTTTAAATAATTTTTTGATATTCACCGTGAATGGTGAAGCAATCTGAGTCGTGTTTGAATGACCTCCTCATCGCATCCATAATTAACGAACACCTCTTATGATCTCAACCATAAAATCTACTTCAAAATTTACCTCATAATCATAGAGCGATTTCATCGTAAACACGACCATAGATCATGAATATAAATATGTACTGATATATATCAGTATTTTTTATCTCATTCGAAAACTATCCAAAATAAATAATTAGTGTAAAAAGAGAATGCCGTTTATTTTTCATTTCTAATCGAAAGCTGTTAAATAAATATGGGGTTGCCTTTCGACAATCTCGAAATATTTCAATTTTAAGTTCCGCATTTGCGGAGCAAAATCTTCGAAAAATCTTACGATGTATCAACTACTAAGACTGTTTGATTTGGTTCGCATGAAAAATAATCGAGATATTGCGTTCCAAAATGGCAATGCAGATTTAAAAAATTTCAAGAATTTGTGCATAACTTGGCAACAGCAGAGAAATTTTTTTTAGGAGGTTATAATTCGAATTTGGTATTGAATCGATACATAAATGAAAATATAGGTAGTGCCATTTGAAACAAAAAAGTAGATATGGTTGTAAGTAAGAAAATATTTAAGGCGAAAAGTTCCTTCATCCCAAAAGTTCCACTTGAAACTTCAGAACAAAATATCAACTAGTTCTCCGAATACGTCTAATAGACCAACATAAAAGAAAAACCCTGTATGTTAACATACAGTTCTATAAAAATGATTACATTTGGTGTATAGTCTATAAGGCTGTACCATATAAAGAGAGTATTTGAAACATAATTTTGAAGGAAGACTCAGAAAATTATAGGAACTTTCGTTGAATATAGTTCCAACGGTGTGAATCAATTCATTTCTGATATTTTTGTGGTAGCTTTTGAATAATAATATCAAGTTGAAAAGTTGGCGCCATTCACGATAATACTGTAATACTCTCAGAAAAGTTTCACTGAAAAGAATTATCTCTCGATGAGGTAGTACATCATTCTAGAATACGATATCAACGCAATAAAACTATGAGAAATTCTTAATCTAAATATCATTTCAGGTCCACTTAACAGAAGCACTTTGGCTATTTTGCGGATCACATGGTATGAGAGTATGGTTACCACTCTATCCAAGAGACAAAGATAAGGGCCATTCATTCATGTCAAAAAGAATAATGCTACCATTCCATTTAAAAATATATCCACTGGGTAAGCATATAGAATACAACCAAAATCAATCAGAAAATTCAATTTTTTTTTCAGCAATATTATTCGAAGATGCAATAATTCTGGGAGTAGAAAATGATACAGTTCTTTATTTGTCAGATGCTACTACTCCTTTCTCATTACCGTTTAGTGTTCTGGAAAGAACTGTAAGTACATCTTTTTCAAATTTTCTTTATTTTATTCATAATATTGTTTTTCAGAGTCAAGTTTATCTTCATCAAATATTGAGGCAGTTGATCAGGAGAAATTTGGGATATCATGCCTGGGAAATAGCTAGAAGTTGTATGAGCTTACCCTATTTTCCTCATTCCTTGGAGCTTTTACTGCATGAAGTAGGTTAAAATAAATAATCATTTAAACATATATAGAGATTTATTAGCAAAAAAATGTCGGAAATTTAACTTCTTTATCTCGTTTGAAAGTTGAAATACACTGCGCAAAAAAAATTAACGCACATTCTGAAAATCTCAATTTTAATGAAAGTTAACTCTACATTGACTTTATAATTTTTTTTATGTTCTCTTGGGAAGGTTTTGAACGAAACAGGACACATTAAATAGAAGAAAAATTCAAGATTTCACCGAATCTTATTTGAAAGAAAAGAAATAAATAATTTTCGAAATACTGGAATGCTGATAGGTGATTTAATACTTGGTATTTCCATCCCTCATACTCAAAATGAGTGATCTTAAAATGTTCTGATCTAATCCTTCCCAGATTTCTCTGAGTTGGATTCCTAAGTCATTCAGAGTAGCTGGATGATTTTCTGAACCTCTCAGCCTTCTATTGAGGTTGTCCCAACCTGCTCAATCGGATTAAGATGTGGACTGGCATTATCGTCCATAAAAATGAAATTTTCACCAATGTATGGGGCAAATGGCACTACATGCTGTTCAAGAATGTTCCTCATATACCTATCAGCATTTATAGCTCCATTATCAAAGACCAATAGGTTGTGCGAGCAGTCACAGATAATCCACCCCATACCATAATCGATCCTCCCCCGAATCCTGTAGTATTCAGGAAATTGGATTGAGCATATCTTTCATGTGGACGTCTGTATACAAGGGAACGTTGATCACAATGTTACAGGCAGAATCTAGACTCATCTGTGAAGAGAACTCTTTCCCAATCAGCCTCTTCCCAATGGATATGCTCTCTCGCAAAATCCAAACGCGCCCTTCGATGGGCTGGGGTAAGAGCTGGGCCTCTTGCCGCGACACGAGGCCTTAAATCATATCCGAGGCGATATCTTATTGTCTGAGTGCTAATTTGCACCCCATGAGTTTGCTCAAGCTGATTTTGAAGGAGGCGAGCGGTTGCAAACCGTTGTCTCAACGAAGAAACTCTCAAGTAACGTTCTTGAATGGCAGGTGTTACCCGTGGTCTACCCTGTCCTGGTCTTCGGACATTCATACCTGTCTCCCTCAATCGCTACAACATTCTGGACACACTTGTATGGGAAACACCAAACTTTTCTGCAATTCTTGTGTATATCCACCCTTTTTCTCGCAAAACTACCGCTTGGGCACATTCCTCTTGGGTCAAATTGCGTGTTTCGCTTTGCATAGCGATCGAGTGTAGAAAATCAAACGAAAGAAAAACTATTGATCACTAGAATTTATCGAGAACAACTGATTTCAGAATGGAGCCAATTCATTCAAAATCTGATAATCTCATCTTTTTTTATTCCTGTTGGGAAAAAAACATCTGTATTAAAGAAAAACGTTGAAAGTGGATAACATATGCATGCATAATTCTGATAAAAATAATTATCATTGAGAACACCATCAGTTGTAGAATAAATTTGAGATTTCCATAATGTGCGTTAATTTTTTTGCGCAGTGTATAATTCGTCTCTGTTTCGGTTTTCAGGTATTAGAAGAAGAAGCAACTAGCAAGGAGCCGATTCCAGATGCTCAGTTACCTAGTGTTATTGAATTTATTATGGAGTTTCCAGTCTATTTGCAAACAGTAGTTCAATGTGCAAGAAAAACCGAAATAGCTTTGTGGCCTTATTTATTCTCGGCTGCTGGTAAACCGAAAGATCTGTTCCAAGAGTGCATGTCTACAGGAGAATTGGATACTGCTGCATCATATCTTATAATTTTACAGGTGAAAAACTTTTTCTTGAGTGAAATTTGTGTTCTCAATATCGAACAAAATAAAGTAAAGAATATTTCATTGATACTGATAAAATGATAGAATTGTCAATAAATCTGAAAATCTGAAGATTTGATGATTCCCATTCCTGAAATATATTTGGAGGAGTATTCAGATCAGGGAAATGTTTTCTCTTGAAGTATGATCATTTTAAATTTCAAATCTTATCTTTTTGAACTATATTTTCAAAAGAAAATGTTGTAAGTTGAAAAAAATATTCAAATTGAAAGACTAAAACATTAACTCAAATTATACCACAAATAGTGCTTAAAATGAGCACGAAATAGCTTAAGAACAGCTATTCATAAAATTTATCTTAGTAATTTTGAAACCTTGGATTAAGTACAATTATTTTATTTAGAATTTGGAAACCTCATCTGTGAGTCGCCAGTATGCCACCCTTCTTTTGAACACATCTTTGGACCAGTCCAAGTGGGAAATAGCTAAAGATTTAGTGCGATTTCTGAGAGCCATTGGTTTGTGTTTATAACATATTTCATCTCAGTTTATAGTAACGATGACATTTCAGATCCGAACGATGTAGAGTCACCCAGAAATTCCTTTATTTTACCTGCGAAGTTGGGTTTACCTCCACAAACACCTCCAGTAGCTGCTAATGCTGAAGATATTTCCTTGGTTTTGGGAAATGTTCAAGGTCCCAGAGTGCGGAGCTTCAGTACTACAGTATCTCCTAAATTGTCAAGTAGCAATATGTCTAATGTAAATACCATATCTGAAACCCTACCAGGTATAAGGAAGAAGTCTGTTCCAAGTTCAGGAGAAGTGAAAGGTGAAATTAAGTAAGTTTTAATATTGAGGTGAACTCAGATGTGTGTTCTTGTGTGGTAGAGAGTGTCTGAGTTTATGAAAGGTTTGATATACAAGTTTGGGAATTCGCATAGGAAACATCAGATATTCAAAGCATCAGAGAAAAATTTTGGCGTCCAGTTGCACAGATGTATTATCGAGAGATTAACGTGCTGTAACTGGCTGTATCTGATTGCAATAATGCAGTGTTGTTCCTTTATTAACGTTGGGAGTGGCAATATTCTATCAGGCTGCCCGTGACACTCGAATCAAGTACTTGTAGTTGCCTGCCATACTGCCTGAATTAAACAACTCCCAACGATAATAGTGATATAACATTACAATATTGCAATCAGACAACTGGATTCAGTGAATTACAGCACGTGAATCTTTTGAATGTAGATCTGTTCAACTGGACGGCAAAATTTACTGTCTGATGCATTGTATATCATATCTTTCCAACTAGTGCAATGAATGACACATTGGATGATTTTGATTGCATTTTTTAAAATATTGGGTTAGAATACAGAATCGAAGCATTTATATAGAGTTTGAGATCAGGATAACTTTTGTGGAAAATATCTGCGTAGAGCGTTGCTGGTAATCTGTAGTGGCTTTGAATTCACTGATGAACAACTTGACAGAAACTCCTGACTACTGAGCATCTCTCAAATTTCTAGGATGTAAATTTATCCTGCAACCAAAAAACTATATTTTATTGATGACATATTGGTCCAGAGTGTCCTAATGCCTTCTGAAACTATAGGAAGATTTTATATTGTTGAAATACCTGCAACTACTTGATGTTCAACAAATTGTACATTTTTTCATCTTGCGAAGCGAAGAAATGAGATATTGTTTTTCATTATAGTTGCGCATTGGCTCAGTTTTATTATAAACTAGCTGACCTGACAGACTTCGTCCTGTCAAAAAGATTTGTACATATATAAGGATTTAAAAGTAAGTAATCGCTTTATTGTTAATCATGTAAATCAATTATTATTACTATCATTGTAGTGCTTTGTGGTATACGATGTTTTTTGTTTGATGACCTGGCGCATAGATAAACAAATCTGATGGTTTTCCAACACGGGAACAGGCAACATACAATTGACCATGTGAGAAACATGGGTTTCTAGATTAATACCACAAACACTTAATGATTGCCCCTGGGACTTGTTTATAGTCATAGTAAAAGCAAGCCGCACTGGAAACTGAATGATATTCATACCTTGTTTCATTTGGATCTGCCCCATTTCGTTCACAATGAACCAATATTCTCGAGCACTTCCTTCACGTTAATAGATCTGACAGTTGTCTAATTTTCCGATGTGAATGACATCGGAAAAAAAATCGATTTTGAGAAACGTCAAAAAAATTCCAATTTTCTTTCGTTCTTTTCGATATCTTGCAGACGGTCTAGAGAAACGATTTCTTGAGTGGGCACCCCCTACGTTATTCGACATCGGGTCGACAGGGACAGCGACCTTCGAGAGGCAATTCCTTCGGACTTCATTGGAGTCTACGGGAACGCTTTTTCGAAAAATCGACGAAATTGACCGTTTTCGGGAATTTTTTAAAAATGTTCCCAACGCCGCGAAGCGGCGTCGGACGTCTCTGAAGAAACTTCCTTCCTTCCTCTTTAAGCCTCGCCCTTCGGCTCGGTCAAATCTTCTCGTAAAACCCACCATAAATCAACAAAAACACCCCTAAAACAACCCAACATTTCTATGAACATACTCTGTGATGGGAAAAAGAAGGGCTATTTTTAGGGTTTTTCCAGCAATAATTCTAATTTTTCTCGCCGTAAAAACCATCCTTGAACTTCAACGAACATTTTAAAAAAAGATTTGGCCAAATTGGTCCAGGCGTTGTTGAGTTATGCGCTTACCAACACATTTTGCGATTCATTTTTATATTATAGATTGATTGAAAAAAAGTACAATAAAAGTTAAATGAGTTCACGTCCCCTCTCACAAAAAATTCCTGTCATATTTTTTGTATTAATCGAAACTAATCCGGGTTACCATTCACAGCTAAATTGTGGAAACCGAATGCTTCATCTGTCATTTGAGGTTTCATCAACTTGCTCTCTAAAACCATATTTTGTAGGGTTGCTGGTTCTTCTGCGGAGGAATTCTTTATCGATGTAATACTCCAGAAACATGCTAGAAGATTGCTTTCTGGTCAGCGCCTGATAGATTTGGGATATTTTGCAGCCCATTTGGACTTCCACCTAGTTACCTGGTTAGCTAAAGAACGTGATAGAGCAGCAAAAATTGATGATTTTGTTGCTGCTTTTAAAAAACTTCATTATGATTTTGAATGGCCTTATCCTAATGTTTCTATTACTACTTGTGATAATACATCAGGTGAGTTCATATACCTTTTAATCTCTAATACTCAGAATTCAGAACTTGACTATGATCAATACCATAGACTAACTAAACGGAGAATAGATGAGACACTAATAGAACACGCTTCAACGCCATTTTTTTGTACAACATTACTAATTCGTGAAAAAAGCTCAATTGAAAAAGGAATCTGTATCGTAAAGCTGCCTCAAAAAGAATTCTGTAGTGCACCTTTTGAATAGGTAGGTACACCCATATACAAGAGGCAAAAAGTTTTTTGAAATTCAATTTCCAAAAGGAAATCAGAAATGGATTCGTGCAAGTTATCGATGAGTGAGGAAATTTATTCTCATGAAAATAATACCTGCAACGAACTTTCATCTGATTTTCTTTTGGAATCGAGATAAATGAGGATCAATAATCAAATTCTGGATAGAATAAAAATTTATTAACTGAAATAGGTATCACCAATTGAAAATACAGATTTATTTCATAAATATCTAATCAATAAACTAATAATTGCATTGAAAACATTCTCAAAAACTAACAATAATGAATTCAATAATACAAAATATGAGTATTTATACCTACTAAACTTATTCAATACATGAAAAACTTTTTTGAAAACTATCTTAATTCTTATAGGTAACAGAATATACATAATATATATTTTTAAATACCTTCTTGCATCTTGATTTTCACATCCAATAAGCACGTCTTCACTCTTGCAGGCATATCGAAATTTATTATATTTCAGAAAGAACGTGTCAAACCACTCCTTGTGTCAGTTGACAATTCAAAGGTTTTTTGATAATAATGATTTTACATACTTACTATTTTCTCGATAGGATTTCCATGAATGCAACGACATCTAACTATCAATTTGAAAATAATTTTTTCGTGTATTAGTCTCCTCCTCCGACAGATGTCGCGGAATATACGAGTGGCTCATCTATTTTATTAGTTTGTCTATGATCAATACATCAACCATATGAACACTGATCTGACTTTCACTTGTATCATCATGAAAATGAATTAACAGTAAATAATGATTCAAATCTTTTAGTCACATCTTATTTCTCTCTTCTTTCGGTTGACTTATTAATATATTTCAGTACCTCAATCGCCATCAGATAGTGGTAATTCAAATATAGCCGACTACTTGAAAGCATTAAAACTGGATGTGGATCATTACTTGAATGTATCTAGCAGAGTTGGAGACAGTGGTTATATGAGTTTTCAAGGACAACCTTATTCTGGGCTCACGAGACAAATGAGCAAAAACGAGATGTCAAGTCAAACAATAGGTACTGAAATCGAAGAGTTCGATAATATTGTAAGTGACCAGGAAACTCAAGAAGAAGAAGAGACTATTTGTGCCAAAAATCAAATGGAAAACCAACTGGAGAATCCATCATGCTCTCTATCATTGCCCAAAAATGATTTATTTAGTGCTACATTAAATTTAAGACAAAAAACCACAGAATTTCCATCTCATGTTGCTGGATCTGTGACGAGTTTGACAAGTTCCACATTGGGAGATGAAAAAGATTTATCAGACTCATTCACCACCGAAAATTGGGAGATCCCTTCCTCTCAAATTTTAGAACACCTGGCCAAAACAGGTGGACGAGGTAATCACAAATCAGAGGTGCAATTGAGGTATAAGGGTTGAGTTAATATTTATCTTTCTTGTATTAAAATCTTTCTTTTCAGGTATCTATTACAACTATTTTTGGAAGCAAGCTGTTTAGAATGGTCATTGTTAATTTCTATTTTGCTCAGAGATGCTATGGCAGTTGTTCGAACTGTAAATGCAGCTAAGTCAACAGATCAGTCTATTGACTCCGTGACAAGACTTAGGCAGCATTTACTGTTGCTTCATTATTGGACAAATACTGAGTGGTAGGTACCACTTACATTTATTAATAGTATAGCAATTAGCAATCATTTTTCACAACTTCGTGCATTCTGGTCCAAAAATATGCTAAAGTCGAAACAAGTGGGTTATAGTTTAAAGAGAAATCATTGAAAAATATTTCCATTAAATACCTATTACTCTTTTTCATTTCAATATGCAATATGCATAAAAAGACTGAGTTGCAAAAAAGTGGCACTGGATCTCGAACTCTTGACTTACCGTATTAATGTTAAATATGAAGAGAGAGAGAGAGAGATAAGATAGCACATTTAACATAAAAATAATAATAATAACAGTTATTTATTTGACTTGTTCAATAAATAACTGTTATTATCTTCTCTCTCTCTCTCTCTCTCTCTCTCTCATGTCAATAGAATGTTTGCGGTGCGTTGTGAAGGCGAAATTTTGATTTGATATAGCAGTTTTTCATGAGGCAAACACTTGGGAAGAGTTCAGGGCCGCTGTGGGGTCGGGTATGCGTCTGCTGAAAAATTGTCTTATTAAGCATAAACCTGAGGAAAACATCTTACCTGACATTCAGTTGTAAGTGTAAGTTTAAAAACTCCTATATTCGGCTCCATTGAGATTCATACAATGGGAGAACGGCACACCATACTACGCGAGAAAAAATTTTTCTAATAATAGGTGTTATTGAGATAGCCACTACCTTACTAGAACACAAGGCCATGAAACAGAATGAGTGACGTCACCATAGGTAGTCCATTCAGTATTTATTTATAAAATGTCATTTCCACAAAATTATTGATCAATTTAGATTTCTTTTTCCAACAGAAAGTAAGTAGGATCGTTGTTGACACAAGTAGCAATTTCGTGGGTATTTTCGATATTTATTGAGGAAAAAGAAATATAATGGGTAGTGAAAATAGTTTTTTTCTCAGTATAACTGGCAATATTGAGTCCCCATCATCACGTTCTAGTTTTTTTGCCTTAATATTATTAAATAGTACATTAATGCTGTCTTCAGACACATACACTTTTATTTTAACAACTAGAATTTCTGATGACTTGTCCAAATAAAAAAACACAGGTTTTTTCTCCTTTGGCTTTTATCCAATCTTTTGGAGCAAACACTTTTGTAACGGCCTCAGCTAAAGTTGCAAATGACACGGCTGAATCATATTCTGAACAGGATTTGATGCAATGGCTTTCTCAAGATCTCGACATTCCACTTTAGATCGCTTGGATTGAGGAGATACTCTGGTATGAATATCTTATGTGACTGACAACCTGGCAATTTCGTTGTATCGCTCCTAAAACGAATGGTAAAAGATAATTAGAGAGCCAGCTGATAAATAACATTTTTTCAACCTAAGAAACTTCAATGGAATTTCGACTTCTTGACCTGTGACTTCATGTGTGTAACTTGTAGATCTTTCCATGAGTTCTATGTGGAAATGTAGTTCGCAAACCTAGAAATAAGTAACCTCTGAGTTTCAGGTATAATAGTTTGATTTGCAATAATTAATAACTTACTGCTGTTACTGGGAACGAAATCCTCCCTTTCAATTGCGTTTGACCAAGTTTTTTTTGCTGGAAATATGATCTGCGGAGCGAGCAAGATTATCTGTGACGTCAAGACATTTGTTGTAGAGTGAAAATAATAAAAGAACGCTCAGGCGCAAAAGGCTTGTCAAGTCCAAGAATTCGTAACCTCAAAATTATTATTTGATGTATTTCGCTCTGAAACGGTGTCTCTGCTTTCGCGATACCACATATTGTAACAACGAAATTAGTTTCATCTTTCGTTAAAACATCCAGAACATAAATAACTGTCCTAATCTAACTCTTAGGTTAGAAATAAAATGACATTTGGAAGAGCTCTCGCTCTTGAGCGGGAGCGAATATATCTGATCTTCTTGCTCGCTCTGATAATAAAAGATCACGATGCAGAGTGAAGTGAGCGAAGAGAGCTTAATAAAAGACCAGCTGAGCGCAAGACGTGCACGCCGAGCAGAATATTCAGACGTAGCATAAGTTGCTCGTCTTCGGGAAACCCAAAGACCGCTACTTTTGGCCCTCCTGTATAATTGCCCCTGCACTTGGGAACAGAGCAATGTAATGGCATTTCAGCTGGAAAAAATAGCTAGATTAGCATAAAACGTACCAAAATCAAATAACCTCGAACGTGAAAAGCAAAACTTTTATGAACTAGAAGTAAAACAAATTAACTAGTGGAAAAATATAAAAGGCCTTTTCCTTACCTGTTGAGAACTGAAGTAACACCAAAAAAAATAGAATTTTAAGCAATAAACTCCAAAAATCACTCACAATACTGGCAAAAATGTGAACAAACATCAACTGTCACCTACAAATGATTTGACTACTCAAACACTTCACCCCCCTACCGCTGTCATTCTGTTTCATGGCCCTGTGTTCTAGTAAGGTAGTGGAATAGCCCGCTATTTCGGTAGATGTCACGTTTAAATGCTGTCATTTTTCTACATTTAACAATTAGAAACTACGCCATTAATAAAAATGGAACGATACACGCTTCAAGAACGCATTGAAATTATTAAAATTCGCTATAAAAATGGTGAAAATTTGTTCGTAAAACTCGAACATTTTTTGGGTCGTCGTGAAGCACCTTGTCGGACCGCAATAAAGAAATTGGTGGAATAATTCGAGCTGTTGGGACAAGTTAGTGATGTGAAGAATGAACCCGTGCACGTCGCTCAAGAACCCAGGTTTGTCCATTCCTCGTCGTTCTTTGAAATTAGGCCTTCCACAAACCGTATTTTGCATAAAGATTTGGGTCTTGAGGCTTATAAGGTTCAGTTAACACAAGAACTCAAGCCGGCCGATCATCAACAACGTTATGTCTTTGCTGATTGGGTCGCTGAAATGCATGAAAATGCATGAAAAATCATCTTCAGTGATGAGGCCTATTTCCACCTCGGTGACTTAGTCAACAAGCTAAATTATCGCATCTGGGGCTCGGAAAACCCAAGAGTTATTGTTGAAAAGCCTCTCTATCCTCAACGTGTGACTGTTTGGTGCGGTTTATGGTCCGGCGGAGTCATTGGACCTTACTTTTTCGAAAATGAGGCTGGAGCAACAGTTACTGCGAATGGATTGCGCTATCGAGAGATGATTAATGATTTTTTATGGCCGAAATTGGATAGTATTGATCTGGACAACGTTCACTTTCAACAAGACGGCGCTACGTGCCACACAAGCAACGAAACCATTGATCTTTTGCGGGAAAATACCCTGTTATCTCTCGAAAAGGTGATCACAATTGGTCACCGAGATCTTGTGATTTAACACATTGCGACTTCTTCCTTTGGGACCACGTGAAAGAGAAGGTCTACACCAATAGCACAGCGTCGATTCAAGACCTCAAAGATGGAATTCGTGAGACTCTCGAGGACATAGGACAGCCCCATTGCGATTTGGTTATGGAAAATTTAATTAAAAGGATATGGTGCCTGTGAGCGTGGTCGTGGTGGTCATTTCCCTGACTTTATTTTCCACTATTAACGGCATAGCTTCATCTTTATGATGAAATAAACATCCGATCATTTATATTGAAAAATGGCATTTTTTTTTAATATCAAAATAACACCTCTTATTGGAAAACCCTTTATTTGAGTGTAATGATAGACTTTAACCTGAAATGGAATGAATAGATACAATTTGTTTGTTAAAAGTTGAGGACGATTCTTTTTGTGTTTAAATATATGATGAGCATACTTTCATTTCGCCAGTCAGAGATCCTGTATCATACGCTAGTCGAAAGCCATTTTTGATATGCTGTCCCTGTCTGGGGTGTCGCTTTGAGGACGCACATTCGCCTACTTGAAGTTTTACAGAAGATATTTTTAAGGATTATACAGGGTCTTTATAAATGATTTCAACAACGCAGTTGGCTCTGGATTACTTTGCCGCTACAGAATACCAATCTCTAACCAATCAGAGCATGGAATGATCACATTATTCTGTGGTTTGCATAGGAAGCGGCAAAATGAGAATAACCCTAAGCCAACTGCGCTGTTATAATCATTTATAGAGACCCTGTACTTTCCCGGGGGGTTGCTGATCTGGTTGAGATGCGGAGCTGAAATGTGATTAGGGAACTTTTCTATTTGATTGATTAACTGACGAAATCACTTCACTTCGACCGAATCGACCAATAGGAACGATGCGTTACTGATTTTGCATCAGTTTGGAAGCGATGCAGCGTCATTTTCGATTATGCTACTGTTTTGGTGGACTGTGTATTAATGTTGGTGGTTTTTGTGAGTCATGGTTGCTTAAATTGATGTTTTTTTGTTTATATCGAAACAAGTGTTTCATAACTTATCGAGAACCTATTTTTCAGTCTTTTATTTGATGTTCCTGTAATGTACCTACAGGGTGACTGGTGACGTAAGGGACAACGGCTAACTGGAGATAGAGGACCTCAAACTGAATGAGGATTGGGGGTTTAAATGTCCCATAATGCTATTAGTTTCAGAGATACAGGGTGTTTTTTGCAAAAGTGCTAAAATTATAAACTCTTATATCTTCGTCAATAAGGCAAATTTTTCGCTGATATTTGGCAAGCTTGTTAATGTACATATTCTCCATCAGATCGACAAGAAAAAATTTCCAAAAATTGCAGGTCCGTATTCAAAAATTTCAATTTCCATGTCAGGTGAGAAATATCACTCGGTATATAAAATAAAAAAAATTGAATAAGAAAAATGGAATTTGCAAA
Source organism: Propylea japonica (assembly GCA_013421045.1). Lineage (NCBI taxonomy): Eukaryota > Metazoa > Arthropoda > Insecta > Coleoptera > Coccinellidae > Propylea > Propylea japonica. The sequence continues at coordinate 80,644,194 of CM024241.1, forward strand.
AAACACTGAGTAAAAATCTGTTTTTAGTTTTAATGGCACAAATTCTTTAAAGTTTTTATGATATGTTGAAAGTCGAATATTACAATTTTTTCATTTTGAATTCAAGAAACATGCTATTCTTGAAAGAAAAAAACACTAAATTTGGGATGCTTAAATAATCCTGACGCATTTTGAATATTCCTTCACATCTTGAAATACTTTTTCATTAAATTTTCTATCAATATTATAAGAAAAACTCAAAGAACAATACGAACAGAAAAAGATTAACAGTAGCAGATATGGTTCATAAAAAAATCAAATAAACAAATGCTCGATATGCGAGAGCCATTCCCCTCACACACTTAATGACTCTTTTGAACAATTGAAGTACTTTTCATATCCACAAGATGAAAAATTATACTCTTGATAGAACAGAAACACTGGATTTCAGCTCGAGAAAAGTTTGACTTTCTTCTCAGAACCCCTGAACAATAATCCATCTGGTAGTTATGTTTTCAACAAAATTTATTCTTGAATTAATGTATGAATTTTGGGGACTTATTTTTCTTTAATATGTACTTAGCTGTAGCTACTTCATCTTCTTTTGAGAAGCATGTGAATTTCTTTAATGAAAACAGAATTAATATTCCCTAATGGGAAACAAGTGATTTTTTGAATAAGAGGTTTATTATTCATTATAAATGAAATACATCATACTACACAGAGTAGGCTTATTTCAAAAAATGACGTTTATATTCATACATTCATTGATTGTGAAATATTGGGAATTGTGTCGTTTGTTTATCTACTGAAAAATGCCTTCAGTATTCACAAATGAAGAATATGTAGATGATACTTGTTTTTGGATTGCGCAAAATGAACGGATATAATATTTGGTCTCAGAATAATCATTAGAGTGCAAGAGTGCCAATAAATGCGTTGAAGCAAATTGCTCTGATTTCGAGCATTTGCTTAGTTGTTTTCTCATGAATCATTGTATTTTTTGATAGAAAAATATATTTTGTTGAAAGAATAACTACCAGATGGATTATTGTTCAGAGGTCTAAGAAGAAAGTCAAACTTTTCTCGAGCTGAAATCCAGTGTTTCTGTTCTATCAAGAGTATAATTTTTCATCTTGTGGATATGAAAAGTACTTCAATTGTTCAAAAGAGTCATTAAGTGTGTGAGGGAAATGGCTCTCGCATATCGAGCATTTGTTTATTTGATTTTTTTATGAACCATATCTGCTACTGTTAATATTTTTCTGTTCGTATTGTTCTTTGAGTTTTTCTTATAATATTGATAGAAAATTTAATGAAAAAGTATTTCAAGATGTGAAGGAATATTCAAAATGCGTGAGGATTATTTAAGCATCTCAAATTTAGTGTTTTTTTCTTTCAGGAATAGTATGTTTCTTGAATTCAATATGAAAAAATTGTAATATTCGACTTTTAACATATCATAAAAACTTTAAAGAATTTGTGCCATTAAAACTAAAAACAGATTTTTACTCAGTGTTTTTTGCAGATTCCATTTTCCTTATTTAATTTTTTTATTTCATATACCGAGTGATATTTCTCACCTGACATGGAAATTGAAATTATTGAATACGGACCTGCAATTTTTGGAAATTTTTTCTTGTCGATCTGATGGAGAATATGTACATTAACAAGCTTGCCAGATATCAGCGAAAAATTTGCCATATTGACGAAGATATGGGAGTTTATAGTTTTAGCACTTTTGCAAAAAACAGCCTGTATCTCTGAAACTAATAGCATTATGGGACATTTAAACCCCCAATCCTCATTCAGTTTGAGGTCCTCTATCTCCAGTTAGCCGTTGTCCCTTACGTCACCAGTCACCCTGTATATTTTAGCGAATAAACTTGATAGATTGATTGATTCTCTTGAACTAGTTCATATATTCTTCCAATGTTTTTTGAAAACATATCTATATTTATAGTTAATTTCACGAGAGTATGAAGTGAAGGAATCTCTTAGCCCCTCCTATCGCTACGACCTCTGTTATTCTAGTCCGATCGCTCGCGGATATAAACGGCAACAAACGAATGTTCTATGGAGAAGGAGTGGCTATGGATAAAGTTATACTCACTCCATATTTTCGTGAAATATAGTAAAGGCATTTCGACAGTCAGTTCATTAAATTTTTCACATGCCATTGTATCGTTATTTCATAAGTAGATGACAAAATTGTCACTTGATTGAATTTATCAGTTATAAATACATATAGGAAAGAACGTGGAAAAATTCCGAGGGTTTCTGTAATTATTATATCTATTCTTACCATTAATGAACCTCTCTATCACAAAAACTTATTTTTCAGTTTGGCCTATCGCACGTTCATGTTAGCTATACAGAATCAAATTTCCGTCCTTACGAAAATACTCACTACCAAACACCAACAGCTGCAAATTGAGGAATATCAACAAGCTCTGACAGCTAATCTGAAAAAGTCATCGCCTCCAGCATCAAGTAGATCACGCCATAATAGTACAAATCAAGATAACATTAGTCATGGTTCTAAAAAGGAGAAGAAGGAATCAATCGTTGGTGTGAGTGAGAAAAAGCTCAATGAAATAAGTGTTCAGAATTCTGTCGAAGAAGAAATGAATGATATTTCAAACGAAGACACTTCTGATGGTAGAGGTTGCAATGTATCATAAATATTTTTTTCATATTTATATTTTGTTGTACTCATCTTCATATTTTATATATTGTTTTTCGGTAATAGGATCTATAGGTTAAAATTTAATTTATGATTTTATTTTTTCACCATTGTTGTATAACATTTGTAGGCATGAAGTAGTATAGCATAATATTTTCGAGCAGTGGCAAATTGTATACTTGAATGAACCTATAATAATAATAATAAAAATTCAAAGATTTTATATCAACATTTCATTTGAACTTGTGTGAATGTTGAAACAAACTAAATGAAATAACCTACCTATAAGGTATGTTTGGAGGGGTCCCAACTAAATTTATTGAACAATGTTTTGCCAATTTGTTAAATGCAAGATGTTTTGAACGAATAATTTGCTGCTGCTTGAATTGAGCAATGAATATTTCTATGTAAATGCTCTAATATACTTTATTAGTTCGATAATTCAATGAAAACAATTATTCCAAATTAATCTGTAATAAACAATAATAACTTCTACCTGTCCGTTTCGTAAATGTGATAGCAATCAATTTAAAATGTAAGAATAGTTATTTTTTCATTCAAAGGATCCGAACTTGATTTGAATCAAAGTGTCCTATTCTTCTTATACATAGGTACTGATTGGATAAAATCGAAGTGATGCATTCAGTGTGATAGATAGCGATAGCATTATCTCCTCACCATTATTCGTAGCAAATGTTTGAGAATTAATTATGATCACTCCGTACATTCCAGAGTTCAATTTTTTTCTCTTTATGGGACTAGCTAATATGTCTACTCAAAAAAACATTGTTGGTATCGCATGCGTAACTGGTTCTTCCATAAATTACTATTCAAAATGACTCCATATTTGAAATTTTTTGAGATTTTCTCTTAAATGGTGCATTAAATGTACATAGTGACCTGAAGAGACTCATCATAATTTGAAATTGCCTTTCCTTATTTGAAGTCATATATAGGGTGTCGGCTCGATGGGTTTCCTGTTCGAGTCCTTTCCCTCTATCCGAATCATGGACTTCCAAGTCTGCGTGATTCAGGGAAAGATCCTAACCTAACCATTCTCGCACCCTACACCATTATATGGTAATTGGGTTTTTTGATAATATATATATATATATATAGGGTGTCACATTTTAAAAAGTATTGCCTTTGTATTGGAACACCCTGTATATATGTAAATAATTTTAAATTGTGCTTTTGGTTACCCTACACTCACCACAAAAAAAGATTTTCAAAATATCATCATTTAAACCCTCAAAACGACCATCGCGTCAGTGGTGGGCCACCTGGTATATGCATTTGCTTCGATGCATCGGTTGGATAAGAAATGTAATTTTTAATGCGGGAAGAGTGATATCGCTGTCTATTATACCGAATTATAATGTTAACATAGGCTACTGGCGACAGGCCATATGAGTATACAGGGTGTTTGGTGATTCGACGTGATCCTTCGAAGGGAATATACTAGGCGTCATTTGTAGTGAATTGCGTCGAGTGAAGCATGGTCCTGAAATCTATGGTGAAGATATGGTGATTTTTCGAGTTTTTTTGAAAATTTCTGCTTCGTAATCAAAAATAACTAATTTTGTAAAGAAAACTTGACTCTAAATAAGGAAAATTGTTTTACAACTGAAGAGATGGTCCTCATTTCTAGCGAAAAAAAATCCACTAAAAATTCACATAACACGAGATATACAGGGTGCGGCAGCATAACTTCCTTTTTTTAAAACTCAATAAAACGCACTGTATGAATCAGAAAATTTTTATTCGTGTTTTTATAATATAGGCACATACATAAAGTTTTGTTTTACCCAGTTTTGAAGATAAAATCAGGTAGGTGACTTCCCCCATTCTCCATACACTGAGTAAACCGATTTCTGGCGTTTGTCATGACTCCAGCCAGTATAGCAGGCGTTATGTTGGCAATTTCTTCTTGGATGTGGGAAAAAATTCCTGAACCATGTTAACATACCTGTTCGAATTCACTGTCACTGTGACTTCATTTTCCTCAAAGAGCCAGGGACCAATAATTCCTCTTGGGGAAATTGCACACCACACTGTGACTTTAGATGAATGCAAAGGCCTTTGATGCAATTGTCGATGCGACCCTTTGTGACTTTTTTCTATGGGATTTTTTGAAATCTCGTGTTTATGTGAACCGCCCAAGGACCCTACAAGATTTGAAGAACAACATCCAGGAAAAAATTGCCAACATAACGCCTGCGATACTGGCTGGAGTCATGACAAACGGCAGAAATCGGTTTACTCAGTGTATGGAGAATGGGGGACGTCACCTACCTGATTTTATTTTCAAAACTGGGTAAAACAAAACTGTATATATGTGCCTATATTATAAAAAACGAATAAAATTTTCTGATTCATACAATGCGTTTTATTGAGTTTTAAAAAAAGGAAGTTATGCTGCTGCACCCTGTACAGGGTTATAAATAGTTGCACCTGTTTTCCTCATAAAATCTCAAAAAAAGTATTATAAACTTTGTGTACAAATGTAAGAAAATAGTTTCCTGTTTCGTTAGCTTTTCGAAAAGATACATACGTCAATAATTCCTTCATGCAATCAAAAAGGTATATACGTCATGCAATCAAAAAATATGACTTTTCGAGTCATTCAGATGTCCTCTATAGACTCCAGTTATCGGACCACGCCCGCTTACGAATCACGAGTGAATAAATAGATATCTGAATGATTCGAAAAAGTCTATTACCTGTTCGGTTTTCCGGTCATAGTTTTTGATTGCATGAAGGAATTAATTTCGTATGTACCTTTTTGAAAACCTAATGGAACAGGAAGTCACTTTTACACACTTAATTTTTCTCGCGTTTATTCGAAAAGTACGGTTTATATTTGAACCACCCTCGAATCTTGATTAGGTAATAATTATTGGTTACATTTTTATCAAGGCAAATTTTGATTATCTATTTTTTAAAATGATCCTGTTTTCTCAACAAGTGACTATATCTACATTTTCAGCTCCAAATTTGTATATTGTACAGGCAAATTAAGTATTTAAGATTGGTGTCGAATATCATCTATCTTTGCCATTAAAGAAGGATAACGGCTTAGTGTCGCCAAGGTCATGTGTATAAAGTCATAATTGAATCATTTCACTCTCCATTTCTCCGCTTTCCTTCTATTTTGACCAGATTTCAAATCTAATTGTTGAATCGCATCAAGTAGAAACGAAAGAGAACCTAGAACTGGAATAAGCTAATGTATACACATGTCCAACCGTTTTCATTTGATTGAATCCGACTATTATTTCCTTTATCTTATACCTACTGATATTTTGGAATTTATACCACAATGAATTTATTCTAATAAACCTCTTTTACTGATAGAATTCGTTTGTTCATTAATACTCTATTCATTTTATATCTCATGAAAAGCTCGATAAAAGACAATATGGTTACGAGTAGATAAAAAACATTCAAATTTCGTACAACGAAATTAATCAGTTTTCTTCATTGACCTGAAGATAGATCTTGACGCCACTGTTAATGTCCATATGTATGGCCATTTCTCGAATTTCAATCATCGACGAGAAAGACAAACCCGTGCCCTACTCTTATAGGAAAACGGGCTACTCTAGCGAACAAATGGTTGAGACGGCACTTGCACTTGCCTGATGTATTCAACCCGCAAGTCACGAATGGAAGGGTGTACGATCACGATCATTTGATTGAAGTCGTTTAAAACGCACTAGATCAAGAAAAAAATCACTCGTCTCAATCACTGAATTCAACCCGGAATCCCCGAGAGAACTGAGAAGACAGCGCCAGAAATTAATATGAGCGAAGATTAAATGAAAAAATAAATGAGAAGAAATATCAAACCCTGGCATACTGACGACGTGAAGCATCTGCCCAAAGAAAAAAAACTGAAAAAAGAATATTGGGAGCGGTTTTCCGCAGAGATTGGGCGTGACATTCAAAGGTGTCAGAGGAGGAAATTGAATATGCTTAAGGAAAATAAGCCTGTAACAAAGGAAGAATCGACAATAGGTACAGGGTGACCGACGGAAATCTGACGTTTCTGGGTATGGCTCGTAATATCTCTGTAGGAGGAGTATGGAGCGTACCTACAACTATTATTAAGAAAACGGCACAAGGTCCGACAAAAGGTTAACGCTCACTTGGGTGAAGGGGCGCGTCGAGAGACGAAGCGTGATTTGTCGCTGAAGAAGTTAGCATTGAATCAAATGGAGACCCGCTCATCTAGGCGTGGCGAAGGGAAGGGGGCGAATCGTAGCATACACAACATATCAAACGGTGCGGGCCAATAAGGAAACAGCGGACTCAGATGCATGCGCATACCGTGCGTCAACGCTCAACGAGAGAGAGAAATATATCTTTCTCTCTTTGACAGCAGTGATGTTTCAGGTGTTACGATTGTAACATTTGTGTTACATTTAAGATGTAGCGTTACAGTGTTACGTACTATTTTAAAATGAGGAAAAAAGGTTACGATTTTCGTTTCAGCAGTTCCTAATGAATTTAATATAGGGAAAATGCATTTTTTTTATCGCAGTTTCTACAAAATATGGAATTATAGGCATTTGATGGAGCTAAAAAAAAAATTTACAATTTTGGTGTGTTATAATTTAGCGAAGGCCAAAAAACACTGTGAAAGATAAATTTGTCTATGACTATGATCGTATTCCTCAACGAAACGGTTTTTTTCTTTCTTTCAATGTCAATTGTGTTGTGATCACAGTCAGTTAGACGTTTGCTGAAAAATTTTCAGTTAGCGGAGTTAGCTATTTGTTTTGTATTCGCAAAGTTTCAAGAAATAAATTGAAGAACATGGAAGGAGGAAGGTGAGTGTTTAGATTAGATAGTAATATTTTGTTTTGTCAATGAATATTAGGTATTATTATTATTGTAGAAATATATCAGCCTGGTATTAACATTATACATTTCCAGCGAAAAATTGACTTGTCCAATTTGTGAAAAGGAATTCTCAAGTGTTTCGGCCAAAAATCGTCATTTGAGAGATATGCACAATGAAGAACCTCTTCCCTCTAAAAGGAACAGGCTAATAAAATGTCCAATTTGCCCTGAAGAAAACAAAGTTGGTTACGAAAAACATGATATGCTAATCAATCATTTACAGCAGATTCATTCTCTAGATATCAAAACTTCATTTTTAACGTTCAAAAATGAGAAAGAATTTGAGACTTGGAGATCACTTGATAACAGAAATGTGGATTATATCAAACACGCTCATAGGAAATCATCTGAAGGACTGATGGTTTATTATGAATGCAATCGTAGTAATTATTCAGGTGTGTACCTATTTGTTATTCAGCATAATACACTCAATTCACCAGAGGTCATGTATCAGCTTTTTGTTTTATTCGCAGGATTTACTAGCAAGTGTACCCAACGAAGCATTAATACTGGTGGAAGTATTAAAATGTCTGGCTATTGTCCTTCGAGAATTCGAGTTAAGATAACTCATAAGGGTAGATTTCCATTGTATTTAATCAGGTATATACCTGAGTATATGATATTATACCATCTCTATCACATTGAATATCGTATGTTTCCGATGAGAATATCTGAACCTGTATATTTCAGCTGTGGACGTTAAATTTGTGGAGACGCATGTTGGTCATGACGATCTACTTCGTTCTAAACGTTTGACGAAAGACGCGCAGAAGATGATTGCCACTAAATTGATAGAAGGAGTCTCAAAAGAGAGGATTTTGGAAGATTCAAGAAAAATAACAAATGATAAGCTAGAAAGAATTAATATACTTAAAAGGGCTGATTTTGCTTATATCATAAAAAAATTCAATATAGAGAAAAGGAGGCACGATAACGACATGGTAGCTACTGCTTTGAAAGTTCAAGAGTGGAACAGTCAAGGAAAAAACTATGTTTTTTTGTTTAAGCAAATTGGTATGTATATAATTCAAAACTGTACATTCATTTTTAATCATCTTTTCTTTCAAATTTTCATTTTATTAGGAGAAACCTACCCTGGATTGCAGAAAGAAGATTTTGCCCTAGGCTATATGAATAGTGATATGGAGAGAAAGCTCAAAGAATTCAAAAAAATTATATGTGTTGACGGAACCCACGGCACAAATTCCAAACATTTTGATCTGACCATAGTTTTAGTCAAAGATGAAAACAAAATTGGGTTCCCTGTTGCATTCTTCTTATCAAATAGGCTGGATCAAACAATCCAAACTATTTTTTTCAATGCACTGAAAGCTAAAATCGGAGAGCCAGTGGAAGCAGATTATATTATGACTGACGATGATATAAAATATTACAATGCATGGTGTCAGGTAATAGAGAACATTCATCTAAATTGTGGATTTATAATTCTTTAAAATTTTACAGGCAATGGTAACAGAAAAAAAACCAAGAAGACTTCTCTGTTCTTGGCATGTTATAAAAAACTGGAATATTCAGGGGAGAAACAAATTGAAGAAGATGGAAAATAAAACAGAAATGAAAAGGAGAATGAGAATGATTTTGAAGGAGACAAACGTACCGACATTCCACAAGATGAAAGAGGAATATTTCGAGCACTTAGAAAAAGAGCAGGAATATGCATTTCTTAAATATTTAAAGCAGTGAGTGTATCTACATGTGAAAAGTATAATTTAAGATTTTCATTAATTTTTTTCAGATATTATTTTCAAAGTGAAGAAAGGATCATGATGTGGGCACACTGCTACAGAATAAATGCAGGGATTAATACGAATATCGCTATTGAAAGCTTAAATAAAGTATTAAAATACAATAAAATGAGGGGGAAACAGAACATAAGGTATAGATTTGAAGAATAAATAATTCTTTTCTAAAAAATGCATTTTAGGGTGGAGAAATTACTGGATACGCTAGAGGAATTGGTAAATGATAAACTATGGAAAAATATCATTGAAACTGAAAGACCTTCTGCCAATTCCTACCAGGCCAGAACTAATAGAGAAGCCCACTCGAGAGCAGAAAAGGGACTGACAGCAAAAGTAGTTTGCTTAGAAACTGGGGATTTTAGAGTTCAATCAGAATATAATAGTGATAAATTTCATATCGTCTCGTATGATGCCTTATGTGAAATGGATTGCAGATCCTTATACTGTGATAAGTGTTAGATATGCATCCACATATTATATGTAAAGTATGCATGTTGCTCATTTTAATAATTTCAGATATTGATGAACAGCTTAATTTTTTTCTTCTTCAATCTTCAGTTTCTTTTGAAACACTGCTTGTTATTATTTTAGGTTGACCTACTCATAGGTGATATGTTTCCAGTTTATCAATGAACAAAGCATGTGTTCTAAGAGCAAGAAGTGTTTGAATTCCAGAGGCCTTGGACAAAAATTTCAGTTTTTGCATTAACCTCAGTATTTTTTTTGCATTGTATTATGTATTGCACTTAATTAAAGTTAGAAAAGTAAATGTTTAAATCTGAAATATATTTTTAATTATTACCTACTTCAAAACAAATTAGTTGTGTTTCAAAAAATAATGTGAAATTTAAATTCACCTGCTGTGATTATTAATCCCTATGAGATGATAAATGCAGCTACATGAAAAGTAAGTATTGAAAATCAAATTTATAAGCAGATAATAAAAAATAAAATAAAATATCTGTTTTGAATAAAAGCAGGTGTAGCTTTATTTTTTGTGACAATATTTATATTGACTGCCACACTTACAATTAATCTTCATATACACTACAAATAGATCAAATGCTGGTGGATTTTCTGTAGAAATTTCTGAGTGATTACATACCTTATAAATGATTGTAGCACCGCCGTTGGCCAGTCATATAATTGACACCCTAACCTGCGTAACAAAGTTATATAAATAATTCAAAGCCAACTGCGCTGTTACAATCATTTATAGAGACCCTGTATAATATACTGTTAATCATTTGTAAATAAAATTATCCACATTTTGCAAGTTTAAGACGTTACACGAATCATTCAAGATACCTATGTGCATAGAATATAAACAAATCTGTATACTACAAGATTAAGTTAATTCGATAATAAAACTGGGATTCCAGAGGAGACCGTTACATTTTTTAAAAAGTTTACACTAATTAGGATAGCTTCAGAACAATTTTGGGTTATGGTTAAGGGCCTCAATTGAGACTACTGAAGTGATTTATCAGATTCAATAGCTTTTACTTTTATTGATCACTTTCGTAATACTTGTTCAATTTCGATTAAATTTTAAGTGTAGCTGTAGCACAATATTGGTGGGTACATAAAATAGATCTAGAATTTTTTACTGACTTGAGGGTGGTTATTGTGATAATTTCAGATTGATTCAGCATGTTGAAAAATCACCCTGTACATATTACAGTTTCAAATATTCGCTATCTTCAGATTCATGAATAATCTGAGAAAAATTTTCCAGAAAGAATGATATCTAAGTTTCTCTTCAGAGAAATGATAATATTCTTAACTAGGTGGTAAACCTGTATCGTCCAACTCTGGATGTTCCTATTACTTGATTGAATACAAATACTGAAAAAAATAAACATACGAACCAAATTAGGGCGAAACTAAGGATTAACAGAATACTAAATTAATTTTTTTTTTCAATACTTTGTTGCGTCCAATCTATTAATTTTGGCCTTCTTATGAGCTGTACGATCTCAATCGAAGCCCCCAATCATGTAAAGCAAAGCATTGTCACTGAACTGTCTCGATTAGTGTAAACTTCTAAATATGACGGTTTCCTCCGGAAAAAATGAATGAAAAAAATTCCATTCCACTTTCCACAATAAAACCAAAGATTTTTCTTTTTATGCTTGTTCGCATAAAATAATTCTTCGGAAAACGGAAATATCGTTTGCATTATTTTTAAGATGTACGATGTTTTGGATTTGATTGCTGTCAATCCCGTCGCTGTCACCACAAAACACTGTCATTATCGAATGCGATGCGGGTTACGTTACGACGCGACGGCTAATGCAACACGTCGTTCGACCGTCGACGTAGAGTAGAAACATGTGGGACACAGTGCTGTTTCCTTATTGGCCCGCACCGTTTGATATGTTGTGTATGCTAGTGAGCAGGGAAGTGGGCAGGGGCTGAATGTAATCACTATACTTCCCTGCCGCATGCCGTGAATCCTCGTGCTGCCTCATGCTCCCCGAATTGGCGGTTTTCGGACGGAAGTCAAAGGGACTGGCAATACGGGCGCAGTGTGTGATTACATTCAGCTAGGTTGCTGCTGCTGCGCTGAGAAAAGATCGCCCTGCACTCTCAGGAAATTTGATAATTTTTACGAAAATATTGTTTTTATTATTATCGAAAAACGTCCACGATGGAATGGAGTTATGAAAATAAAAAAAAACTATGAATTGCTCTTGAAAATACATTATCCTGTTTTTTTATTCAATTTCAATTTTTGGAGAGTGAATTATATTTTACGTTTGTTTATCTGTATTTGTTACCTTGATAAGATCACTGAGATCAATATTGATAGCTTGTTGAAGAGTAACGTCCATGATGATAAATATTGAATGAATTATTGTTTACAGTCATCATCAGAATTGACTTTCAACGAGAAACGAACGAAATAAATATTATGACGATATTTTGATTGAAACGAATATCGAGCCTTGAAGAAGAATCACGAAAGATTCGAAACGTTGGCACTTATTTAAGAAATCAAAATAAAATCTAGTCCAAATACCTGTAAACAATTCATTCAATATTGATATCTCTGCACACAAATTAGATTAACATAATAATATATAGAATTTGAATAGACAGTGTAAACTTATCCCTTGTGGCCAAGAATCGCAGAGTTATCGCCAATCTAAATTTAGGGGGAATTGCAATTCTCAATCTCGTATCTCATTTTTTCATCATCGGTTAAATTTTGTTCAAGAGAAATTCGAAATCTGCAGGTGACATTCTCTGAAAATTGATGAATTCTCCATTCCATTCCTGTATACGAAACATCGAATAATTGTAGATTGTAGTCACAAATTGGTATAATATAATAATATTTAGAATTTGAATAGATAGTGTAAACTTATCCCTTGTGGCCAAGAATCGCAGAGTTATCACCAATCTTAATTTAGGAGGAATTGCAATTCTCAATCTCGTATCTCATTTTTTTATCATCGGTTAAATTTTGTTCAAGAGAAATTCGAAATCTGCAGGTGACATTCTCTGAAAATTGATGAATTCTCCATTCCATTCCTGTATACGAAACATCGAATAATTGTAGATTGTAGTCACAAATTGGTATAATATAATAATATTTAGAATTTGAATAGATAGTGTAAACTTATCCCTTGTGGCCAAGAGTTATCGCCAATCTAAATTTAGGGGGAATTGCAATTCTCAATCTCGTATCTCATTTTTTTATCATCGGTTAAATTTTGTTCAAGAGAAATTCGCAATCTGCAGGTGACATTTTGCGAAACTTGATGAATTCTCCAGATCCTTAACAAGTCATTTCATTAAAAAACTTTCCTTGCCATTCCATTCCTGTATACGAAACATCGAATAATTGTGGATTGTAGTCACAAATTGGAATAATATAATAATATTTAGAACTATTTTTCTTTGAATAGATAGAAAAACGGCAAATTGATACTGAGGGACTAACTTTCTTTTTTTTCTCGACATGTTTTCAAGACATCCACATATTTATATAAAATATAAATCAACGAGACAAAGCGCTGAGGCTGGGATTTCTTCGTCCGTCATTGCCGAACCGTGGTCACGAGAGTAATGCTGCGGCTGAGTGTAAATGCATACTGCCTTCGACACTGCTGCAGAAGTATTTCGGGAATTATTGCCGACAACGCGAGTGGCAGTATGAGTATGAGGGCTGAGTGTAATCGAGGCATAAGGCTGGTACGTTTCTGGCGTTACAAGTATTTCAATACTTGTTTTGCAAGTATCACCCCATACTAAGTATACGTATATACTTGTATGCTGATACGTAGTATGGTTTTCCCAATACTTCCCATAGTTTCCATCCCTAGTTAGGTGAAGTTCAAATGGCGTGTTAGGTGAAATTTGCTCATTTATAAACAAAGGTGCTAACAAGCTTACGGTGAAATCAACAAAATGGAGTAATTAATGGATAGTTTTATGTTCTGTTCTGTGGATTAAACGAAACTGGATGTGTACGAAGGAAATTGCGAAATGGAAGTAAAAACTGAAAATTGTGAGATTACCAGAAAGGAAGGAGAAAAACTCAACGGCTCAGATACTTCGTTTTTTGATTGGTTAGTAGGTATATTTAACCCAAATAATATGTAAAGATTGACCTTTTCATATTATATTCAAAGGTGATTATTTAGAACTAAAAGAATCGTGTTGGAGATGTGAAAATAATTGTACTCACTAAGTTTGGGTCCCAGATTACGAAAATGATAACGAGAATGTTGTAACAATGAAAACATTTATATTAGGTTTTTATGTTAGTAGTTCTTGTATGCAATGACAGATGTATCAGATTCTATGTTCTAGAAGTCATTCATAGCATATTTGTTCTATGGTTAATATAGATAGACACAAGACTTTAAGGTTAAATGGTGTATTACAAAAGTTGGTGAATAAAACAGTTTATTTAATCCAGTGTTTAATTCAGCATAACAAATTTCCACCTGAATACAGTGAATACACGTACAAAATAACAGGTTATGGGCCCAGACATGCAGAAACTGTAAAAAGGAAGAAAGGAAAAAAGGTCTGAACGGCCACGTGCTCACGTGAAACAAAAAGGCGGAATTTGGTAGAAAGGATAAAATACTCCAGAAGAGAGGTTCGAGGAAGCTGGAAAAATGACGGAACAAGTTGGACTCCTGAGTATTGTAAGACTGAATGGAGAAAATTGGGCAACGTGGAAATTTCAACTACAAATAGCATTAAAATCGAAGGGCTACTTTGGAATTGTAGAAGGTACAGTTGCAAAACCAATACCTCCAGCCAGTACTAATGATTGGGATGAAAAAGACGCTAAAGCCCAGGAAATTATTGTGTCTAGATTGGACGAGAAGGTTATCACTCACATTTTGACATGCAAGTCGTCAGCTGAAATGTGGAATAAACTGAAGAGCATTTATGAACATCAATCCCAAGTAAGTGTTCATTTATTAACCCAAAGATTCTTTTCTTTAGAATACAAAGAAGGAAATGTAGCAGAGTTCATCTCTCAGTTGGAAGAATTGAAAGGAAGCTTGAAATCCTTAGGTGAAGAAATTAGTGATAAAATGATCATAACGAAGGTACTTATGTCCTTGCCTGAAAGTATGAAGCACTTTATATCAGCGTGGGAATCAACCCCTGAAGATAAGCAGACTCTAACAGATCTTTTGTCACGACTGATGCTAGAGGAAGAGAGAAGTAAAGGCTTGGAAAAAGCTCAGGCTCTTGCAGTGGGAAACATCAAGAAAGACATAAAATGTTATATATGTAACGGTAATCACTTGAAGAAAAATTGTACCAAAAGAGTATGCAATTACTGCAAGAAACCAGGTCATTTGATGGAAAAATGTTGGTTCAGGAAGCACAAGAAAGGTGAAAATGGAAATGCAAAGAAAACGACAGATCAAGCTTTGATATCGGAACGCCAGATGACAGGTAACAAATATGAATGCGAACAAAATTGGTGGATGGACAGTGGAGCGACCGAACATATGTGCAATGACAAACACCAATTCACAGAAATGGAGAAATCAAAGATGAAGAAACAAGTGAGAGTAGGTGATGGAAAACTGGTTGAAGTTGAAGGAGTTGGAACAGTTCAAGTAGATGCTTATAATGGAAAGAATTGGGTAAGAACCTTAGATTATTTACACCAAGATGGAGCAATCCCTTACTAGATGAACTGAATGTTTTGTTCCCATAATAAACACTGTTTGTTTACAAACAAAGTGTGTTGTCGTAAATAGAAGTCAGTGGCGTGGATCTAAAAATTTGTTAAGAATAGAAATAAATCCTTCAAAGGTTATCGAATCTTTAATTATTATTTCATTGGATGCATAATTAATGTCATTATTTTTATGAATTTTGTTGACCTTCCCGATGTTTTCATCTTATTCTAAATCATTGTTATACGCAGAATTTTTATAGTGCGGGCATATTTTCGATTCGAAAAAAAATTCAATATGAAAAGAGATTTGAAATAGCAAATATGATATTCAAATATTGTTGTTCTGGTTTTAATAATTACAAATACCTATACAATTGAATGTTATATCATTATCAATGATCTTATTAACAATCCTATTATATCGAATACATCTATTCAGGTCACTTTTCAGTAAGGCTGCATGGTACGTTATTACCATACAAGACGATGCTGTATCTAAATTTGGATTTTAACACAGCTTGATATCTTGTTCTGAGTTGAGTCCAGATTTTTATTGGGGACCACCATGTTATTACAAATGGAGCTCATTTGACTGCAAAGGTTTGAAATTTAAGGATATTACACCTGAATACTATGTTAAATTGAATAACAAAAATAACAATAAATTTATTGATCCAGTTCGACATGAAAATGTATTAGATAGGTCAGTTTTACATCAAGTGTGAAGTATAATCATATCAGATCTCATTAATGCTGTAATAGGCCTTACTTACTTACTGAAACCTTGTCCATCCATTACCTGCACCTTTGAAGGCAAATGATAGTATGAATGTATAGTTTTGTTCCACTATATAAGATAGATGATTGGAATTTTGTTAGTTTTGCAATGGAATGGACGGGGCATCAGTATTTAAAGTGGAATAGCAATTGAAACTTGAAAGCCTGCATAATCAGGATTGATTATCAAGCAAGGATGTATTAATAACTTCCATAAAAAATAACATGTAACATAAAATAAATGATTTTTACAATAATGATTTGAAGAAATACGATAGGTAACTAAAATATACTGATAATCGATTCTTCAGAAATGTTTATAATAAAATAACTAAGAATCTACTACTGCTATTGTCCTTGGTAATTGAATCCAAACAGGATCGAAAAGTACACGATCAAAAAAGAGTGTTTTATACACCCTGATCACCCTAAAACTTAAAACTAACAATTGTAAAGATAAAAAAAACTTATTGATTCTGATACAAAATCAGATGTGTGAGCATGCTTCTTACTCGATTCACCACTTGATCGCTCATTTTTCTTGTCTCGTGGTGAATTCTTATAGTGAAATATCTTTTCAATATCAGTTTTATCAAAGGCAATTCATGACTTTCTAGAAACCCTTCATCAAATACATGATTGCCAAATGCATTTAAAACATCATCTGGTAAACAGACAATACAATTATGAATCAACTTATTGATTAAATTTTCAGATTTTGTAGTCAAAATATTAGGGTTGTTAGAAATCATATATCTTATTGTTTTTTCTGCTTGTGTGCATATCTTAATGACAAATTTGGATGCCTTGAATAAATTGCCATACGTTTTTCTTTTCTGTAGAAATGAATATGTTTCACAAGTCTCCAACATATCAAGACATTTTGAGCAAGTGATACATTTTTTCAATGACTTGACAACGAATCCTGCTATATAAATTAAAACATCCTGTATATATGAAGATAATTGCCATCCTGAAGAGCCAAAGTAATCATGATCATTTAACGCTGCACACAAATTTTTATACTCTTCAGTCTCCTCCAAGTCCTCCTTATGATCATTTATTGTTATTTTTTTATATGACGAAACATGAAGAATTGATGTATTGTCCAAATTAACAACATTTCCAGAATCAGCACCTCTCACTTCCCTTGCTATCAACAACTTTTTATATGCTGACTGAAATTGTCTGGCTGTGGGATTGTTGTTGTATCCATTCAGACTCCTGATAGCACCAAAAAATACCTCCAGATGGTCTTGAGAGAACTTATAGGTCAATAAAAAGTCTAATTTTTTTGACACCACATACAGTGGGTTGCCAAATTATTAGGGACACTACTAGTTTTCTGTAATTTTCAGGTTTATATTAATTTTATGGGCAAACAATTGATGTTAGGTATTGTAAGTTCTTCTTTATTTATTGCAGTTTTTACTGAGACAGAAAAACACATATTTCATAGTCACACGTAATTAATTTTCCATAAAATATGATGAACTAAAAACATCTAATATTTGGTAATGCCGTCTTTGGCTGCAATTAAGGCTTCCAGACGTCGGGGCATGCTCTCAATGCAAATTTTTTCATTGTGCTGTATATTGGGGCTCCGATGCCACACCATAATAGGCGTTTCAATCAGTTGCCGCTTGGTGGTGATATCTTCTTTGGTAACCTCACGTTTCGTGAGTTCCCAAAGGTTTTCAATGGGCCAGGGCAAAACCTTCACATTCTTGGCGGCCAGAAATGCTGTTACACTCTTGGCTTTATGGCACGGTGCCAAGTCGTGCATAAACACGTATTCCTTATCATCAAGAAACCATTCTTCCACCTGTGGTAAGAGCCGACTTTCAAGCACTGGCCTGTTTTGATCCTGCTTCATGGTCCCTTCGAAGATGTAGAGACGTCCCATACCCTTGGCTGAGATCACAGACCACACGGAGATGCTAACAGGGTCTTTAACCCTCTCTACAAGACAGTCCGGGTGAAACTGCTCCCCTGGGCGTCGGCGGACGAATGAGCTCTTATCAACCAAAATTGATTCTCGATGGCAATGAGCCAGACAACACCGATATGACAGTTGCAGACAGTTGGAGTCGAGTAATTATGATTTCAATTGTTTCGTGGTATTCCTTAATAATGTTTTAGTAGTAAAAATGATCTTTGACAGTATGCTTCTCTGATGAGTCGACTTTTCAAATTTTGGTTGATAAGAGCTCATTCGTCCGCCGACGCCCAGGGAGCAGTTTCACCTGGACTGCCTAGTAGAGGGGGTTAAACACCGTGTTAGCATCACGGTGTGGTCTGTGATCTCAGCCAAGCATATGGGACGTCTCTACATCTTCGAAGGGACCATGAAGCAGGACCAGAACAGGCAAGTGCTTGAAAGTCGGCTCTAACCACAGGTGGAAGAATGGTTTCCTGATGATAAGGAATACGTGTTTGTGCACGACTTGGCACCGTGCCATAAAGCCAGGAGTGTAACAGCATTTCTGGACGCCAAGAATGTGAAGGTTTTGCCATGGCCCATTGAAAACCTTTGGGAACTCACGAAACGTGAGGTTACCGAAGAAGTTATCACCACCAAGCGGCAACTGATTGAAACGCCTATTATGGTGTGGCATCAGAGCCCCAATATACAGCATAATGCAAAAATTTGCATTGAGAGCATGCCCCGACGTCTGGAAGCCTGAATTGCAGCCGAAGGTGGCATTACCAAATATTAGATTTTTTTAGTTCATCATATTTTATGGAAAATAATCACGTGTGACTATGAAATATGTGTTTTTCTGTCTTAGTAAAAAACTCCAATAAATAAAGAAGAACTTACAATACAATACATCAATTGTTTGCCCATAAAATTAATATAAACCTGAAAATTACAGAAAACTAGTAGTGTCCCTAATAATTTGGCAACCCACTGTACATTCTAAATATTTCCTCAAGACTCTCCATACATATTAAAAACCCTAGAAACCCTGTTTTCCTTCTTGAAGATAATACTGGTGTTCCATTCAGAGTCAGTTCCATGAAGTATTCTTTTGCTTCAGAAAACCTTTCCACGTATAAATCAATGTTTTCGAAAGACAATGCCCTCTTATATGTATATGGAGAGAATTTATTTCTTGAGTTCAAGATGTCAAATAAATCATTAACTAAGAGACAGAAATTTGCAGTCTCTTCAGCACCTTTAAAATTTGTCAATTTCAAATCAAACTCAAGGAATTTAAGAGCATCCGACACACTCCTGCTGAATGTCTGCGCAGCAATCTTCACTCTCATTTTTTCTTTCACAAAATGTAAATGACGTTTTCTTATCTTCGTTGCTGCATTCAATCCTTCTATGTCTTGAAGATTCACAAGTTCTTCAAGATAGGTCCATTTGATTAATTTATCATTTTTTGTTTTCAAAATCTTACTGTCTCCTAAACAATTTCTCAAGAGTTTGAGCATGTGACAAGGGTCAAGAAAAATTAATACCTTCTCTTTGGTGACTGGATGTTCGAAGTGAGTCTTCAATGATTGAGGATTCGAAAAATCAGCACCCAAATGACTCGCCATATTCAAATTCGAAGCTGCTCCATCAAAAGTAACAGAAGTTATTCTCAATTTACTTCATTCAAAAACTCCAGACAGTTAATTACCAAATTGGCTCTTTCTCTGCTTGATAATCCATCTATCAAAAAATAGCCTACTGGAATTTTCCAGTGACCATTGATGCAGGTAACTAAAAACACAAGTGCTTCCTTAGCTTCTGGTAAAGTATCCACTTCAGGTTTTTCTCCAAAACTTATTGATCCATAAAATTTACCAGCAATGAATTCGATTTTTTTTCTAATAGCCATCTCGTCAATCACCAGATTGCAATAAATTTGTTCTCCCGCAGACTGCTGCACTTTGTTCTTCAATGCACTGAGGGCTTCAGTTGTGAAGCCAGGAGTTCCATCAATGGTCTGATACCACTTAGAAATAGTCTTTGGGTGTGGAAGTGAATTATTGAATTTTTCCCTAACATAATTATAGGCCCTAGGCGAGTAAAAATGTAATGATAGGGCAAATGCTCGTAGAGAAGGTGTAAATTTCTGATTTTTTGATCCCCTTATGAGTCTATTTACCATATCTCTACTAGGACCTGGTAACGATGCCTGAAATATTGAAAATAATTACATTCCACACATATATGCAAAGCTGAATCTTACTCACCTCTATATAATCTTGAGCATTATCGGATATAAGGTTCATTTCCCTCAAATTATTCAGTAGTCCTGAAATATCTGAAATTTTCTGTTGCAGTCTTCTGTTCTTCATCCTCAATGCTTTCAGTCTCTTTTTCTGTTCTGCAATTTTTCGTTTAGCAAGGGAGAAGGCAAATTTTCCTTGTTTTGGTGTCCTGAAATCGTCATCCGTTACATCACCAACAAAACATTTTCTTTTTCTTGGCCTTGGTACAGAACTTTTAGCTTCAGAACTGAAATAAGATAATGAAGGTTTTATATAATGAACCAGAATATATTTTGCAATATTATAAATATAAAATTAAGTAAAACTTACGTAGTTGGATGTGCTACTGTTAATACTTCCGAGGATACCAAGTTGCTTGACGATTCTGAAGCTGTCATAGTACCGGACAATTCTGAAACTGTCAAAGCACCAGAGGATTCTGTATCGGTCAAAAAAGCAGATAAATCTGAAGCGGTTAATGTATCAGATAAATCTGAAGCAGTCAATGTAGCAGATAAATCTGAAGTAGTCAGTGTAGCAGACAAATCACTAGCTGTTGAAGTTCTGGATAGTTCAGAATTACTCAGTTTTGAGGATTCCCTGACACTACCTAGCTTATTAGTATCTAATGGTTCTGGAGTCACAGGCCTTTCATCTGGAGATGTGCTACTGGAACTGAAATTAGAAATATTATATTTAGAGAATGCAAATATTAGTGTCCTCCACAATAATTAATAAATTGATAACTGTATTTTGCGGGATAAGGACAAACTCTCAAAAGATCTTAAAGTATATTCAGCAACGTTTCGCAAACTCTCGTTTGCTTCATCAGGCCTAAAAATATTATGAAAATGTCATACAAAACATTTACAGTGAAAAAACCAATAAATACCTCTATACTATAAATAAGACATTCAGATGTAAAAACTTTAAAATATATATATTTAGATGTTCATATTATCCAAATCAAATTTGAATAAAACACCCTCATAATATTCAATAGACTTACCAATGAATCGATGACGAAATCCTGGACGGAATAGCTTCAGTTTTCAAAAATCTTTTTGCTGATTTATATAGGAAGTCTTCATCAGAAAAATGGTCAGAACAAACATATACCTCCTTCGCTAATTTTGTATTTCCCAAATTTAATTGATCCATCCATAATTTCCGTCTGGCATTATCACTAGGCATTCTATTAAAAGAAAATGCTTTTAAAATAAGTTTACAATATGCTTATATTGAGAGCTAGGTACTCCTAGCTACGCCTATGGTAAATTATTATTTGTTGTGTTTACTTACCGATGTATGGATCGCCCGCAGTCTTTACTGGTGCTTTTTTTACATATCACACAGGAATTAACCATTTTTCAGCTTAATACAGCAAATAATTATTGTACAACCTCGTTTTCACTACAAAAATCACTTGGTTAACTCAAAACGATAAGTTTGAACTTGTTCCACCTAAGCATCAGCTGTCAAAGAAGGCGGCCATAATGAAATTCATTCGCACGTCCAGGTCACGTGGTAGAAAGCCACCAATAGGGAGCTGCGGGAATGTGTTTTGATTTTGACGAAAATAATAAACATATTGCTATCTTATTTCGGCCACGTTTTCTCTCTCACTATGCTCTATCTTGGTGTAAATAATCTAAGGTAAGAACAAGTTTGCTCAATGTATTATATGTTCCAGAATTGGCAGTAAACTTATTTTCATTAAGCGCTACATTGGACAAAGGTTTTTCGAATGAACTCAGATAAGGAAAATGTGAAGTAACTGACAATAAGGGCAAAATTGTAGCGATGGCTAGAAGAAAGGGCAGGCTATTCAGGATGGAATTTAGGGTAAATAGCCAGTCACAGTGCAATGCTGTTATGAGTTTAGATGAATGGCACCAAAGGTTGGCCCATATACATTTTGACCAGATCAGAAGAATACTAAAGAGAAACAATGTTGAATTTGAGGACCAGAAAAAACCGTTTTGTGGTAAGTGTTTAGCAGGCAAACAACACAAATTACCATTTCCAGAAACTACCAGTAGAGCTCAAATGATAGGTGAGTTAATACATAGTGACCTATGTGGACCATTAGAAGTTGAATCTCTAGGGGGAGCAAAATACATGCTCACATTGAAGGATGATCACTCAAATTACAGAAGAGTTTATTTTTTGAAGAACAAATCAGAAACTGCAGGGAAAATAGAAAGTTTTTTGAACTGGGCAGAAAATATGACTGGAAATAAAATAAAAACGCTAAGAACAGATAATGGACTTGAATTTGTCAATGAACAGGTCAAAACAATATGTGACAAAAAAGAATTGTGCATCAGAAAAGCTGTGCATACAGTCCACAACAGAACGGTCGAGCAGAACGAGAAAATCGAACTATTATGGAATTGCTGAGAACAATATTGCATAGTTCTAGCTTAAATAAGGAATTCTGGGCAGAAGCAGCCAATACAGTGGTGTATACACTTAATAGAGCTGGAACTAGTCCACAAAAGGATAAAACACCTTATGAATTATGGTTCAACAAAAACCCAACATGAACTTTTTTCAAGAGTTTGGAACTAAAGTTAGCATTCACATACCTAAACAGAAGAGGCTAAAATTAGATGCGAAAAATATGTTTGGGATATTTGTAGGATACAGCGAAGAAGTGAAAGGCTACAGAGTTTACCTACCAGAGAAGCAAAGAGTGGAAATACATAGAGATATTATCTTCATACCACAAAATGAAGGCCCTTCAGCTATCAAGAAGGAGAAAAAGGAAGAGGTAATTTATTTGAATTTTCCAGATAACCAAGAGGTAACAAGGGAGTATAATGAGACAGAAGAAGATAATAATCTGAATAACCAGGTAAATGAGATAAATTTGGATGACAGCGATCATGAACATACACCAGAGGAATCATATGATGAAGTAGAGGTAAGCAATGCTTCCAATAATGAATTACAGCAGACACAAAACATTAGGGAACCAGGAAAAAGGCAAGTAAAACAACCCTTATGGATGAAAGATTATGAGATGCATGAATCTGATATATGCTTTTATACAGAAACTGAAGAACCATTAGATCAAGAGGAGGCACTGTCTGGGAAGCAAAGTCTTAGATGGAGAGAAGCAATCGATAGAGAAATGAAGGTACTTGAGAAAACGACACTTGGGAAGAAGTTCCAAGGCCTCAACATCAAAAGGTCATCGATAGCAAATGGGTGTTCAAGATAAAAAGTGACGGACAATTCAAGGCCAGATTGGTGGCTCGAGGCTTCCAGCAAAAACTAAGCCAAGAATTGTATGACCTATATGCACCAGTGGCAAAATTGACTACATTCCGAGTATTGTTGGCTATAGCTAATCATTATGGTATGGAAGTGCATCAGATGGATGTCCAAAGTGCGTTCCTGTATGGTGATATAGAAGAGGAGGTATTTATGACTTTACCTGGACAAACCGTAAGTGAAAAAGTTTTTAAACTAAAAAAATCGATTTATGGACTCAAAAAATCGCCAAAGTATTGGAACTCCAAGTTTGACAGTTTAATGAAACAAGAAAATTTTATCAGATCAGAAAATGATTTCTGTCTATATACAAAAAACACAAAATTTAAATTATTTGTTCTACTTTATGTAGATGATGTACTAATTGTAGGATCTGAATTAGACGAGATATTAAACGTTAAAAATATGCTTAAACAAAACTTTAAAATGAAAGATATTGGGCCAATATCTGAATATTTAGGATTACAGTAAGCTGGGTTAGCAAGAAGCAACAGACCGTAGCTATTTCGTCAACAGAAGCAGAGTATTGTGCTTTATCTATGGCAGTGGCAGAAATGAGCTGGTTGCTTAAATTATTGTCAGATTTCAAGTTAAATCCAACACAGTTACCTATTAAAATTTATGAAGACAACCAGTCAGCCATAAGGATTTGTAACAACCCAGAAAACAACCGCAGATTGAAGCATGTGGACATAAAGTTCAACTTTATTAAAGAAAAAATAGATAAAGGTATAATAGAAATTATTAAAATTAATACAGAGGATCAACCAGCTGACATGCTAACAAAGCCTTTATCAAAAGTCAAGTTTGACAAATTTTGTAAGCAGATATGTTTGTTTTTGTAATTAAAAAGAAAGAAACTGTTTTCATTGAGAGGGGGTGTTGTAACAATGAAAACATTTATATTAGGTTTTTATGTTAGTAGTTCTTGTATGCAATGACAGATGTATCAGATTCTATGTTCTAGAAGTCATTCATAGCATATTTGTTCTATGGTTAATATAGATAGACACAAGACTTTAAGGTTAAATGGTGTATTACAAAAGTTGGTGAATAAAACAGTTTATTTAATCCAGTGTTTAATTCAGCATAACAAATTTCCACCTGAATACAGTGAATACACGTACAAAATAACAGAGAAGTCCGCAATCCTTTTAGTTTTTTCGAAAAAAAATTCCGAAGTTTCAATCAGGTAAGTGAGGTTATACATAGTTCTAATCAATTTTCCTCTACTTTCTCAATCAATACTCGTTGGAAATGTTTTATTTATCATTTCCTGAAAGTATCCTGCAAAATAAAGCCTTCGTTTGGTCGAAATCGACGATTTTATTAATTGTTTATTATCTTCACGGCAGCCATGATAATTTGCCTTTCGGCGTATTTCGGTTGTCATCGGTCGCGATTTGTGCAACGTTGCCAATGTCTCAAATCGAATAACCAGAACCAGTTACTTTCAAATTATTAGGATGGGATTGGGAAGCCCATTTTTGTTAACATTTCCAAATTTCCAATATTAAAGGGCCCACTCACTAAGAGGGAAGCGCGAAGACTTGAATGCGCGTTGTACGGGGTACAGTTAAAACAGTGTGTGTATGGCGTAAATTTGGAATGCGCAATCATCTCCGTCGTGTGGCGTGTGCATTCTTCACCGTACGTGGAAGAATGACCAAAACGACTGTGTATGGGCAACAAGTCTCTGCACGTTTCATATGTTTAGCAACACAGTGTCGGGTTCGATATTTATACCTTGGACATTTTTTCGTTAATAACAACACACGCCACTGCCATTAACATCAGATCTTTTTTCGACGTCATCTCACGCTTGTCGCACATCCAAACCAACACGCAAAAGTGTATGTGTGTGGGAAATATGAATGCACACGTTTGCGTTACAGCAAACGTGCAGATACTTAACTGCGCATTCTTCCTTCTTAGTGAGTGGGCCCCTTTAGTATGAAAGGAATTATAAAAGAGTTTGAATTAGGTTGCTAGGTTAGGTTAGGTTAGCTAAGATAGGAACAGTGCCAAGTATTAATAAGAGTGGAAATCACTCAAAAACACTTATTTCACACTAAAAAGGCTCGTACGAAGAGAAATGGCCATTGAATTATGAATGGAATAATTTAAGTGCCATTTCACTTAATACGAGCCAAATTTTTTTTTACATTTCCAGCACAGTTCTTTTAGATCTAAATAATTACCCTAGGTTATTAAAGACAGCGACTAATGGTCGAGATATTTAATGCGTGAGCGGAGCGAACGCGTTAATAGTTTGAGACCATTAGTCGCTCGATTAATAACCGAGTTGATTACAAGATTTTTCCGACGATCTCAATATGATTTGTGTACGAATTCTTAATTGAAATACATTCCCATTCTGCACAAGACTTACATTTGACATAATAAAATTTCTATGTATCTATGTTCCAGTAGAGTTTTGACATTTCTCGTAGTGCCTCTGAATAATTTGTGAAAGGTTGCTATGAGGATTGCACATTAAAATATCCAAAAAATGGAGCATTAAAATGGGTCATTAATGATCATTTTAGTACACATTAAAATCACCTTTTATTTTGAGATCGACGGAAAATATACAGGGTGTCCTGAAAACAATGGATAAGCCTGCAACTATAGATAGACACTGTCGTGGTCTAACTTATTCCAAATTTTGACATTAAATAGCCAAAAAATTGAGCATTAAAATGGGTCATTAATGATCATTTTAGTACACATTAAAATCACCTTTTATTTCGAGGTCGGCGGAAAAATAGCATAAATTGAACATTAAAATGGACCATTAATGTTCAATTTCTTACTCATTAAAATCATCTTTTATTTTGAGATCGACGGAAAATATATATTCATTATTTCATTAATTTTTTTGCATGTACTGCATATATTCATATACATGGGGATCAGAATTGGTGATCCCTGAACTACAACTTTTTAAACCTATGAGGTGGAGAAATATGAATGGCACATTGCGGTCATCTTTTTTCGGAAACTCATTAAGCGTTGCTCTATTGTCTTTCGTTCTCAAATTATAAGCCAACATTGACATTTGGGCTATTTCAATTTTGTTCATATTCTACCTTTCTGTTTGTGCTATGAACTTGAAACAAAAACATTTTTATTTTTGATAGTAATCCAGTGGCCTAATCTAATTTTTTGCTGAGGCGTTTCCTTCTTAATTAATTACCCAAATTTGTTTTTTCGGTAAGTACTTCCCGGACTAGGCCGGGAAGTACGATTTAAGTCTGGTTCTCAGAGCTTCGACGTGGAGCTCGCGACAATTATTCCACCAATCAGAGAATATCAACAAAACTTCCCCTGACCCCCTCCTTTTGGTTTCTGGTTGTCAAAATCTGTAGCGACACGCCTCTTTTGTAGTTGAAATAAACCAACTTCACTTGTATTTCTGCGGCAGCGAGGGAGAAAATAGGAGAAGTGGGGATTGTCGCCGGCTTCACGTCGAAGCTCTGAGATGAGAACCAGGGTCCAGGTTTTAGTTAGTATGTATGTAACACCCCGATTACACTCAGCTCACTTCCACGGCATGTAGCAGGGAATTGGGCAGGGAAGTGGACAGCGGCTGAATGTAATCACTATACTTCCCTGCTGCATGCCGTGAATCCTCGTGCTGCCTCATGCTCCCCGAATTGGCGGTTTTTCGGACGGAAGTCAAAGGGACTGGCAATACGGGCGCAGTGAGTGATTACATTCAGCTAGGTTGCTGTGGCTGCGCTGACAAAAGATCGCCCTGCGCTCTCACGAAATTTAATAATTTTTACGAAAATATTGTTTTTATTATTATCGAAAAAATGTCCACGATGGAATGGAGTAATGAAAATAAAAAAGCTATGAATTGCTCTTGAAAATATATTTTCCTGTTTTTTTTTCATTCAATTTTAATTGTTAAAGTTAGAATTATATTTACGTTACAATGTTAATAGCTCTGCACTTTAGTCTAAGCTCTGCACACTTCAGGGAATTATTGAGATAATTGATTCTGAAACTTTGAGTTTGAATAGATAGTGTAAACTTATCCCTTGTGGCCAAGAATCGCAGAGTTATCGCCAATCTAAATTTTGGGGGAATTGCCATTCTCAATCTCGTATCTCCTTTTTTTATGATCGGTTGAATTTTGTTCAAGAGAAATTCAAAATTTGCAGGTGACATTCTGCAAAAATTGACAAATTCTCCAGATCCTTCACAAGTCATTTCATTCAAAAAACTTTCCCATTCCTGTATACGAAACATCGAATAATTGTAGATTGTAGTCACAAATTGGAATAATATAATAATATTTAGAACTATTTTTGTTTGAATAGATAGAAAAACGGCAAATTGATACTGAGGGACTAACTTTCTTTTTTTCTCGACATGTTTTCAAGACATCCACATATTTATATAAAATAAATCAACGAGACAAAGCGCTGAGGCTGGATTTCTTCGTCCGTCATTGCCGAACCGTGGTCACGAGAGCAATGCTGCGGCTGAGTGTAAATGCATACTGCCTTCGAACTGCTGCAGAAGTATTTCGGGAATTATTGCCGACAACGCGAGTGGCAGTAAGGAGGGCTGAGTGTAATTGAGGCATTATTATATTATTCCTCCTAAATATTTTGATTAAATTGTTTTCAAGTTTGAACCTGATCTATCGATCTTGAATCATTACTACCCCCCCATGAAAAAAAAGCTATATCCGCCCTTGGAAGTGATTGTGGAAATTAAACTGATTTTGTCAGAAAGCAACAAAAGTGATGCGGCTTCAATTAGAAAGGGCTAAATGAATGCAGTTTGGGATTTTCGTTTGAAAATATAAAATGCGAAAAATTAATATACCTACAACATTAAATGCCTACTGCGTTTTTTTGCAGTTCTCCTAAAGATGAAATGGTGAAGGAAGACATTGACATTGAGGAAATTTCTAGATGGAAGACGTCTTCACAAGAGATGTATATTTATGAATGAAATTCAGAATAACTTGAAAACATTTCAGTGTGATGCATGTGAATGTAAAACTGATATTAGGGGAAACCTAAAACGGCATGCATGAAGAAGTTGTTCATTTGAAGTTAAAGGAATTTCAGTGTAATTTATGTGAATATAAAATCAAGTCGCAAGGGTCTCCTCAAAGTCACGTCACGTAGAAGCTGTCATTTGAAGTTAAAGGAATTTCAGTGTAATTTATGTGAATATAAATCAAGTCGCAAGGGTCTCCTCAAAGTCACGTAGAAGCTGTTCATTTGAATTTATTTCAGGTAATTTCAGTGTAATTTATGTGAATATGAAACCAGTACTAAGAGTAACCTAAAAGTTCACGTAGAAGCTGTTCATTTGAATTTAAAGCAATTTCAGTGTAATTTATGTGAATATAAATCAAGTACTAAGAGATACCTGAAAAATCACGTCAAAGCTGTTCATTTGAATTCAAAGAAATTTCAGTGTAATTTGTGTGAATATAAGGCAAGTTCTAATAGTCACCTAAAGAGTCACGTAGAAGCTGTTCATTCGAATTTAAGAAAATTTCAGTGTAATTTATGTGAACATAAATCGAGTAGTAAGAGTCATCTAAAAATTCACGTAGACGCTGTTCATTTGAATTTAAGGAAATTTCAGTGTAGTTTATGTGAATATGAAACAAGTGTTAAGGGTAACCTAAAAAGTCATGTAGAAGCTGTTCATCTGAATTTAAGGAAATTTCAGTGTAATTTATGTGAATATAAATCAAGTACTAATAGTTACCTAAAAAGTCACGTAAAAGCTGTTCATTTGAACTTAGGAAATTTCAGTGTAATTTATGTGAATTAAAGCAAGAACTAATAGTTCCTTGAAAAGTCACGTAAAAGCTGTGCATTTGAATTTAAGGAAATTTCAGTGTAGTTTATGTGAATATGAAACAAGTATTAAGTGTAACCTGAAAACTCACGTAGAAGCTGTTCATTTAAATTTAAAGAAATTTCAGTGTAATTTATGTGAATATAAATCAAGTCACAAGGGTCTCCTAAAAACTCATGTAGAAGCTGTTCATTTGAATTTGAGGAAATTTAAGTGTAGTTTATGTGAATATGAAACAAGTGTTAAGGGTAACCTAAAAATTCACGTAGAAGCTGTTCATTTGAATTTAAAGCAATTTCAGTGTAATTTATGTGAATATGAAACAAGTATCAAGAGGAACCTGAAAAATCATAAAGAAGCTGTTCATTCGCTTTAAGCGAAATATGAGTGTGATTTATGTGAATATAAAACAAATATTAAGAGGAACCTAAACATTCATGTACCATCTGTTCATGTGAATAAAACAAATCAAAAAGAAAACCTGAAAATTCATATATACTCCGTTCACGAAAGGTTGAGCCGTCGGTTGGCCATGGAAATTTGGCATATTCCACTGTGTATATTAAAATTTTAGGTTATGTTCTTTATTTTCTTGTCAGATTGATACGCAATGTTGTCAATATTGCATAGAGTTCTCTGATAACTCGCAAGCTCGTCGGGCGAGGCCGAGTACATTCGGCAACGTTGACTCTATTTTACCATATGACAGTAAATACTGCCAACTTCAGATGAATAAAGAAACGCCTACTATGCGCTCAACCTTTCGTGAACGGACTATACAATCGAATCATTCAAAAATGAAACATCAGTGTTACTTATATAAACATACAGAATCATGTTTAGCAAATCTTAAAGATCACATATTAAATGTCCATTTCTTTTAAGTTTGAGAGTAGGTATTATTACAAGCCTGGCTGTGAGAACTAAGTAAACCTTAACTACCTAATAAATAAAATTGACTTGAAGTCAGAAACTTATTAGTTCTTAGTGTTGGAAAAAGATTATTCCATTTTTAACTATCGTTTCTCAAATATGAACGAGCATTCCATAGCTTAGACTATAATTAATAGCATGATATAAGAAACATGTATTTTTATATTATGATTAATAGGATATATCCGAGAGAATTTCAAGAGTGGTTCATAGCTTTCATGCAAGAGGCCTTGTATTTATGGACCCCTTTGTAATATTTCAAAATTGAATTTACAGTTGAGACATTTGTAACCCCTTTTCACTGTAACTATACCAAAAAGTATATTAGCAAACGTAATGATTAGGTTTCATAGTTCATAGATTTCATTCTATCATCTACATCTTATTGTTTTCCTTTCATTCCAATAGATATTATCAAGTTATTAGGATATGTTATAAAAATTTTTATTGAACAGAACATTAACTTTTTCATAAACATTTTGTAAAATATATATTTCATGATAAAGCTAGCGAAACATAATACAACACAAAATACTTGAGTACAGCTTGGTTCAGCTTTCTAAATTCTTTTTTGTTCTCAGTGCTACTCAACCCTTCAGACCCAAAAAAGCTTTATTCAGGTATATTATTCTGAGAAGACAAATATATATTTACCGCATCCCGAAAACAACACACTGTATTTGCGAATTTTCAAAATACGGTTTGATGTGTTTTGAAACAGCACAAAAAACTGATGCGAACTATGTGCTTTTCATTTTCGGGCATGTTCTTTGTCTACTTATCTTTTTAACTTCCCATTTCAGGTTTATGCATTTTGAGAGGTCATAACTTACTAACCAATCGGAATATTTTTAGGAAAAATCCAGGTCCGTATCAACGAAAAACAGAAGTGAATTTTGTTCTTTTCATTATCTCGCATTTTCTTTGTCTACTATCTTACAAATTTTAAATTTCAGGTTTATTACATTTCGTGAATAAAACATGTATTGAAGGTTTTCAACTAGATGCATAATTTTAAACATGTGCATCATCTGCACCAATTATTGTTATCCAGAGGTGAAGTCAAAAGTCTAGACTCTGAAATGTTGAAAAAATACTTAAATACAAACACTTTGCGTCAGTTTCTATGTTATTTGGAAAATTATAACATATTCTGAAAAATCAGAAATACCAGGTGTTTTTAAACCCAAAAATATATTGAGATTTTGCGAATCCGGACCTGGATTTTACACCTTACTTTATGATCATGAAAGTACGACCATGAGTATTCAAACAATATGGCATAATATTAGTATTTCTTGATTCCATCTTATTAAGAGGATTTTTTTTAATATGCAAATGTCTGAAATTTCGAATTAAAATTAGGTAAGTTGGTTTGGTTGATGAAAAATATGCAGCAGGAAAATAAAAAGTATAATGTTGGTTTCAGATTTTTGTGTTGTTTCAAAATATCAAATGAGGGAATGAGAGAATGTGAAATAAATAATTATATGATAAAAATGAAAAAATAATAAAATTTTCCTTCATCTATGTTCTGTGACTCCTCAACCTTTCGGCATGGACCTATAATAATTAGTATTATAAATCTATGCCTTTCGGTATTTATCACAGTGCATTTATTATGTCAATGGTATTGATTTTATTTCTGCGCGCTTGTTTCTAGGGAAACAGCGTGCTATCGATTTGCCCAAATATCTGTAATTTTCGAATTTTGAGCCAGAAATGGTCTCAAACGGACCGTTTGGCCGGTCGTGAAAACTAATGATGTCTGAAAACATCTTATCCTCCCCATAAACTACATATGCTATTGCCTGCCGTTGTCTCGATAAGAAACTTATGAGGCCAATATTGAAGAGTAACATACACTATCAGTTCACCTGTTCGCCACCTGCAAGCTGAACTTCAGATGCTTGCCTGATAATACCATACATCATGCCAAACAAAGATCGAAAAGAATTCTTACTAATATTTGATGCCAAAGATTAACGATTAATAATAATCTTTGCATCATACGTCAAGTGCCTGAAGGCGAATTGTCGATCGCAAATTAGGGCTCGGAATTTTCGGGATAAATCAATTCGAGTATTCGTTTCATGCTTTATTCGAATTTATCCGAATAATTCGAATATATTATATTAGAATATTATTATTAGAATATGCCAAATTTTGCTTCTAGAAGACATTTTCAGAGAATCACTTAGGAAGATATATTTCACAAAAATAGACCTTATTACACTTCTTATAGAAACTTTATAGGTTTTCACTCCCAGTCTCTGAAACATAAATAATTAAAAAATGTTTGATTAAGGTGAAGTGCTCCTGCTAGAATCTTTGCACTTATTTGTCAGGAGCAAATTGGTCTTGAAAAAAATTGTTGCCTAACAGTAAAACTGAAAATGAAACAAATTAAAAGGATATTGTAACGTTTCGGTGGCTATATCAGACACCTTCTTCAGACAAACTCTAAAAATCTTCAGAATTGTGTATTTTTTCATTTGTAATCTGATTGACATTGATAGTTGTCAATCTATAGAGATGTTGATTTATTTATTACACTTGTTACTTGGATGAGTTCTCGATTTTAAATGAATACTAGGTAAAAGCATCTACCACCTTATATTTGGGGGTGGGGGTTGTGTTTTATCTTTTTTCAAACTGTAAGATGTACGTGAATATTTGATAGTTTAAAACAGGAATACAGTGCTCTGCTACCTCGAGGTCTATTGTGCCCCAAGTGTTTATGTAATAGGTACTTGTAAAAATGGAAGGTATTTACATTCTTCGGCATTTCTTTTTCAAACGAATCCTGATGGGTCTGTTCTGAAATCTGCATTCGATTTATTGCTCCTTGTTTGCACATTTCACTGAATACGAACTATTACGAACTTAGGAACGTGCTCGGCCAAGGGGTAATAAAAAATGTGGCATTGCAAACAGAGAGGGAATTTACCTGAATTCAGTCGAATGATGGAAACATGGAACTTTGAAACTTTTGCATTTTTTTTCTTTCGAATTTGATTTGAAAGCGTTTAATCATTAAATGAATAATTTCTTGTATCGTCTGAAATTACTGAAATTATTTTGATGGTTTATGGCTAACCAGTAAACCACCCTGAGAAATAACAATAGCTTGTTACGTTATATTTTGTTGTATGCCAGTATTGCCCAGTATACGGAGTAGGGTCATAAAAAAAGTGTAACCTTCTAGAAAACCGTGGGTGCGAATTATTGTAAATAAATAAATACTTCCGCTTTTTCGCCAATTTTACAAGCTGTTCACCTTGAATGAGGCCTCTTATTCTAAAGAGAAAAACTTATCAATTGATTTATTCAGAGAAGGGTGGTTATGAATACAGCATTCTTCAAAAGGAAATATCATTGCCTGAACAAATGAATTTGCAAATGAAACATTTCTATGAATCCAGAATCTG
The DNA here is from genome assembly GCA_013421045.1 of Propylea japonica. Lineage (NCBI taxonomy): Eukaryota > Metazoa > Arthropoda > Insecta > Coleoptera > Coccinellidae > Propylea > Propylea japonica. Next base: position 80,678,178 of record CM024241.1, read on the forward strand.
AAAATTTGAAGATATGCTTATGACAAGAGGACAGAAAAACAATAGTGGAAATGCTAATTCGGAATAAATACTTACTTTGCAATGGTTTGAATAGGTTATTAATTTTCGAATGCCTAACATTGGAATAGCCAGAAAATTGATCTCTTAATGGAATAAAAATATTATTTAAATTTATTTATTCGCTTTACTCGAATACTTCGCTTTGTGTCAATGATAAGCTTAATTCAACTAATTATAAATATTTATTCAAATAATTCGAATATTCGAATAAATCGAAAAATTCGAAAAAAATCGAATAATTCGAATAAATCGAATATTCGAATTGAAACGATGAGGAAAATTCGAATATGATTCCGAGCCCTATTGTTAAGTCAAAAAATGGACAAAAAAACCCAATTCATTCAAGGAACATTTCGTCATAATCATAATATAATCTAATATGCGGATCATCACGTATGGATCCGTAATAGTTGAAAAATATCATAATATTAGAAGGTTAGTTTAATCAGACTATTTTCATTGTAACATCGTCTGGCCTTGCAACAAATAAACGAAATAAAGAATGGCAGATAAGCAAGGTCGCTACGGTGAATCATTATCAGTCTAGTAGTAGAGAACGACTATATTGTTTACTAATTGTATTAATCTAATATATATAATTATGTTTTTAGGGAGAAAAACCGTATTTTTAAAAAATCAACTTTATTAAGCGAAGCAAAGCGTACAATATTCTCGATACTTAATCTCCTCGAGAGAGGCATTCACAATCATTTTATAATCTATTGTCTAATCAGCTAAGCAGAAATGACGAGTTGCAATATGCACGAATACATAGGTATATGTAAGAATTGGAAGTGTCTAACTCGAAACTGTAGAACTGTATTTTATTTAGGGATCTACTTGATATTCGTAAAAAACTTGTATTTTAACAACTAAATTTTATTACTTCTTCAGACCGACATTTCTTTATTACATCTGTCATCTGTCTTACACTAATTCATAGAATACTAAAAATGACATACATCAATACAATCATAGAATAGGATGAAGGCAGGTTTGTCAATGACAACATATTATATAATTCTAACACCGTCCCTCAAACCTGACTGCAAAGATTTAGCATTTTAACAAAATTATTAAACTTAACACAATCAAGACTCTTAGTCAATATATCTGCTATTTGTTCGTTAGTGTTAACATATGTAACATCTATTAGTTTTTTAGCTATTAAATCTATTACAAAATGATATTTCACTTCGATATGCTTACATCTTCTGTTGTTTTCGAAATTTTGAAGCAATTTGATGGTACTCTGATTGTCCTCATATAGAGTTACCGGCGTATCATATTCAATTTCAAAATCATCAAGAATATTTACAATATACAAAAGTTCACAACATGCCATACATAATGCCACAAATTCAGATTCAGTGCTTGAAAGGGTAACAATTGACTGCTTTTTCGAAGTCCAAGACACCAAATTATCAAAGAGTACAAAACAGTAACCACTTATGGACCTTCTGTCTTCAGTATCGTTAGCCCAATCAGCATCTGTATATCCTACTAATTTGTAAGAAGATGAATGAAATCTTAATTTATAATCCACAGTAAATCTCAAATATTTCAAAACTCTCAATAAATAATTGAAATGTTCATCCGTTGCATTTTCTTGAAATTTAGAAAAATATCCAACACAAAAACATATATCAGGCCTACTTCCCATCATTATGTACATTAATGAACCTAATAGTTCTCTATAGGGCAAGTTAGTTTTGAGTTCACTGTCACAATTCCTTTTTAAATTTAGGTTCTTCTCAATAGGTTTTTATAAGGTTTACAATTTTCAACATTGAATCTTTTCAACACATTTCTGATTGCTGAACTCTGATCAACAGTAATGATCTTTCTATGAAAATCTCTTTCCACATGAATGCCTAAGAAAACCCCAATATCACCCAAATCTTTCATTCTAAAGCTACTACATAGATTTGTTTTTACATAAGTGAGAAAATTTTTATCATTGCATGCCAACAAAATATCATCTACATAGAGCAAAAGATAGCATCGAATGTTCCGTTTAATATATGTGAACAAGCAAAAGTCTGATTTAGACCGCCTAAAACCCAACTTAGTCATAAATGAATTGAAACGATCATTCCATATCTTCGGTGCCTGCTTTAAACCATAAATCGACTTTTTCAAAACGCAAATTTTCTTTTCATTAGTTTTATCAATTTTAACCCCTTCTGGTATCATCATAAATATTTCTTCAGATAAGGTACCATTCAAAAACGCATTTTTGACGTCTAGTTGTTGCAAATATAAATCATAATTAACACAAATGGATAAAAGTATCCTAAAGGTTGATAACTTAGCCACTGGAGCATGGGTATACAAACTGTCAATTTCTTGCTCAAAACCGCGAGCTACTAGTCTAGCCTTATAAAATACCTTACCTTCATTATTCGTTGTTGTTTTAAAGACCCATCTGTTGCTAATGATTTTCTTACCCTCAGGCCTATCAACTAATTGCCATGTATTATTCTGTTCCAAAGCCTTCAATTCATCCTCAATTGCCTCCTTCCATTGATCCCAGTTTGCACTTCTTTGAGCTTCTTGGTATGATCTAGGAGTATCGTTTGACTCACACAGTAGAGCCAAACTGCCAAAATCAACCTCATAATCCTGAAGGTGAGATGGTAGTTGTCTGTTTCTTTTTGGTCTTCCCTCTCTCTCTTCATCTGCATCTTCAGATTGTTCTTGTTCCTGTTCCTCTTCATCATTATTCTCTATAGTATTTTCTGTAACATACTCATGAAACTCGGAATATTTTGGTCTATCAAAATCACTAAATTTATATTCATTAAATATAACATTTCTACTATGCAAAATTGAATTTTTACTTTCATTCCACAACCTATAACCATTTTCTGCATAACCTATAAACCTACATCTAATTCCTTTTTGATCAAGTTTTGTCCTTAAACTATCTGGGACTCTGGCATAACATATGCAACCAAAAATACGCATGTTAGAAACATTTGGTTTCCTTCCAGACCACAATTCAAAAGGAGTTTTATCTTTAAAATGATTTGACTGAGTTCTATTTGTTATGTATGCTGCAGTTAAAATCGCTTCTTCCCAAAAAATTTTACTCATTTTCGATTGCGTAATCATAGCTCTTGCTTTGTCTAATAATGTTTGATTCATACGTTCTGCAACTCCATTAGTTTGTGGAGAGTATGGGGGAGTATAAAGTATTTCTATACCTTTGTCTGAACAAAACTTTTTGAATGAATTTGAAGTGTATTCACCCCCATTGTCACATCTAACCTTTGCTATTCTCTTGTCACTAAATAACGATGCTACCTTTGACTCATAATTTTTAAGACAGTTAAATACCTCATCCTTACTTTTGATAATGTATACCATAACAAATCTAGAGAAATCATCAATAAATGTTACAAAGTATCGATTTCCATTATGTGAAGTTGGTGTGATGGGACCGCAAACATCGGTGTGTATCAATTCCAAAACTCTTGATGATCTTACAGTTCTTGAATAATAAGGTAAATTTTTCTGTTTTGAAACGATACATACCTCACACATACCCTCATCACCTCTATCTTTGATCTCTAAACCATTTACTAAATTCATATTTTTAATATTCAATAGTGAACTGTAATTTAAATGAGCATATCTTTTGTGCCACAAATCAAAATCGTTACGTACAGACAAATTTGCTGTGTCGGTGGTACCACTTACAATCTTAAGTAATATTTTATATAAGTTTCCAACTCGTTTGCCTTTAACATAAATTTTCTTATCCTTTTCTATTGAAATAGCACCATCAGCACATATAATTTTAAAGCCTACCTTTTCAATAGTTGAAATTGATAACAGATTTACCCTTAAGTCAGGAATACAGTACACATTTTTCAAGGTAATTGGAATTTCTTGGCCTCCAACAATACTCAGAACTTTAATATCTCCACTGCAGATAGCTTCCATTGTTTTTCCCTTCTCTGCCAACTGAATCATCTTCGGAGGGTTGAATATGACCTTGTTAGTCATAGCTTCTTCTGAATTAATGTAGTGGTGTGTAGCCCCTGAATCTGCATACCAGCATGTACCTTCGCTGACTATCTCCTTGGACTCGGACAGGAATGCCACATCCTCAGGACTGCTTCTCTCATTTTTAACATTTTTATCCTTGTCTGAGGAAAAGTGTGCATGAGGTTTATTTCCTTGAAATTTTCCATTTCTACACTCTGATGCCTTATGACCTAGTTTGTTGCACCTGAAGCATTTTACACCACAAACTTCTTGTAGATGACCTATTTTTCCACATCGATTACATTTCTTGGAGGTTTTCGAAGCAATGAATGATGCTGATACTTCATGCTTCGTGGTTCCATTTCTTCTGTTGATTTTGAACTCAAGTAACTTCTTCTTTACATTTTCCCAGTTTAAGTCATCTTCTGAAAATGTTCGTATTGCTGTTACAATGTTCTCATATTCTTTGGGCATCGACAATAACAGGAAACATCCCATATCTGATTCTGAGAAATTTGCTCCCAGTGCTTTTAATTCTCTTAGGATTTTGTCGTATTTTGAGAAATGATGTTGAAGATCTTCATTTATGTTGTATTTTAAGTCAACCAGTTCTTTTAGAAGGTAATATTTTGAACAGTTTCCCTTTTTTGCAAAGACAGATTCCAATTTATCCAGCATACCTTTAGTAGTCTTTATGTTTTTAATATATTCGAGGTGCGAATCGGCTACGCATTGTATGACTACGTTTCTTGCTTTGTGATCCTTTTTAATCCAACTTGGATCGGTTTCTCTGACCTCTGTTAGTACTGAATGAACCTCCATCGATTCTAGTACTGATTCCAAGCGGAATTTCCAGTTGTCAAAATTATCACCCTTGAACGGGATGATCCCATGTTTATTTTCGGCACTGTTGAATTCCATTTTAATTTCTTTTGCTTCAGCTGGTCAGCCTCGTATTTAACTTATCCCTCGTTCCACGTGTTGTTTCTAAGTTAGCCAGTAAATACTGGGCCCATAACCATGTAAGAATTGGAAGTGTCTAACTCGAAACTGTAGAACTGTATTTTATTTAGGGATCTACTTGATATTCGTAAAAAAACTTGTATTTTTAACAACTAAATTTTATTACTTCTTCAGACCGACATTTCTTTATTACATCTGTCATCTGTCTTACACTAATTCATAGAATACTAAAAATGACATACATCAATACAATCATAGAATAGGATGAAGGCAGGTTTGTCAATGACAACATATTATATAATTCTAACAGTATATGAATTAGGAAAAGCTGTAATAAGATTATGTTGGCTAAAGGAATCCAGGTTGTGCATTACATAATTCCTCCCCATTTTGGTTAAGGTATCACCTATGGGTGTAGCTTTATTTTTACAAAAATTATTTTTGGATAAAGCAAGCTTGAAAATAAAGTAAAAAGTAGTTATTATAATTATTAGAATTATCAAATAGAAAAATGAATTAAATGCAGTCTGAGGAAGATTCCACTGGTTGGTTTCTTCCAATTCGATGTCGGGGATGCAGTGGCGGCTTGTCACAGAATGAAGTGATGAGGCACATCAAAAAAAAATTAATCTTATAAACTCTTTTTTGTCAACTGCATACTTATCATTATGAAAAAATCCTTCGGTATTAATGCTCCAATGATTCTATAGCGTTTTATTGGGTGGTAATTGCCCTGATATAAGTTGTTTCAACTCGCTTCAACAGTTTTTCACTAAACCCTATCGGAATATGTATTATTAACACTGCCAAAAAATAATTTGATTAGAGTTACACTGCCATAGGCCAGTAGTACTTTCATTTTGAAACCTCCGATTCGATTTTCCTACCGCTTCGATAGTCAAGATTTGGAATAGGTTGTATAACTTCTTCAATTTCCAATTTTATACTCATAGGAATGACTCAAAAACTGTTTCTGTTTTATTGAAAACTCTGCAATATCACGAGTACTGCACAAACCCCCATAAACCCAACCAGAGTGAAATTTCACTATCTTCCGCTTCACGATTAACCCGATATGTGCAGTTGCCGATGAAACGAAACGAAACGATCACGGATCAAGGGTAGATAGTCCGGTCAATCCAGACCAAAAAATTAGGGTGAAGTTACATAAATCCCAACAAGCTGAAAATCGGCAAAATTTGTTCGAAACATAATACTTAATAAATAATACATATATAAAAGTTCCCAATCATTCCCGTGGATGGACAAAAATTTATTCAAGTTCAAAGGTCGAGAAATGAGTTTTTCTCGATTTCAGCAAAACGGTGAGTTCATCAAAAAAGTAATTCAGACAAAATGTAGATGTTAAAATTATCTTCAAAAAATGTATCAATACTTTTTTTCCTACGAGGCACCGTTTCTGAGATAAAACGCTTCAAATGTTCTAAAGTTGTTTACTGAGGCTAGCCTCAAATTCACCTTAGAAGCCGCAATAGATAAACAACGAAGGGGAGGTTCATGATCTCGTCACGTCGATGTGAATAACGCGCTAGACAAGGAGCGCGTGAGGCAAGCCTCACCTCACCGTTTCCGCCTTGATAGGAATGAGGATGGAATGTCAAAAATCGGACCTTAAACGCCTTAACATGTAACGTTACGGTCCGATTTTTGGCATTTATCGTAACGTCAGTAACGTGTAATGTTACAGACGTCTGTAGCTGTACCCGGCTTGGATTGAGCTCGGATATTATGGAAGACGAGTGCATATCGTATAAAAAAATTGAGACTGAAGAACATAATGGGAGATAAATTGATTAATAAAATATTGGATTAATTCGCTTGATATTATTTGTGATTTCCGTAATTTTATTTGGTGAGGCACTGCCTCACCTGCCTCATAAGACAAGCCGCCACTGCGGGGATGTCGTCTTCTGGTTGATGTTCTTCTTTTGTGTATTCCTGGGGTAACTTGTGTGGTGTTTGTAGAAGGACGATTCTCTCTTCGCTGATATTTGTGGTTGGAACTATTTCCTTTTCTTTGTTACTGATGGTACATTTGGTGCGTAGAATGGCCATCGTAGGAAGGAAATGATGTTTCGTTGTAATGGACATTTTTCGATTATTTTCTCATTTTGAATTGAGAGAATGCTTCCATCTTCTAGGATCTTCAGGTCCTGGGTTGGAATTTTTGGTATTCTCTGGCAATTTTCGGTGTGGTTGGTGAGGATATTTTCCAGGCACTTCGGAATTTTTTCTAGTGAGTCTTGATCGCATAAGTAGTCGTTTTCCACTGGATGGCAGTGTTTGGTGGACCATTTCAGCTTTTCTTCTTGCGAGAGCAAATAAGGATTGGTATATGGAAGGGATTCATTATTTTGTGGGAGATAGTAAAATTTGTATAGATCATAATATTCTTTTTGAACTAATGGAATTGAAATCAGAAATAATAAAATTTTGTTTTGAAAATAACTTTCGTGTGACACAATTGATAATAGTCTTTCAGGTGATGAACTGGTATAATATTTTCATTTTTGATCAATTCTAGAAATTTGGAATATGGTAAAACTGATTCGTGCAATAAATGTAACCTCGCAAAGCTAACAGCTGTTTGTATTTCGTCTAAGATATTTTTATGTCTTTCAATTCAAAATCAAAAGGTGCATTTGTTGTACTTCATGCAGTTCAGGTACTATCTGAAACAATTTAAGATTTTCTGACATTTTCTGGAATTTACTGATATACTTATTTTTCAAGTCATTCACTATAGTTGCGATTTGTTTTTGATTTCGAAATAATATTGTTCGTTATTTTTGATACTGTTGAAATAACTTTGATATAAAGCTTCGTCATCAGAATCGAGCGTTCCGAATAGAAATTTTGAAATTTTTCCACCTAAGTTTATTAATCCTCTTTTGATTCGTATTTTTTCGTTCAAAAGTTCTTCTAATGCATTCAGGTTTATTTCGTTAGAGTGTCTTAAATATCGATAATTTGCAGTTTGTGCGAAATTCAATTTGAGTTTTTGTAGTTGTCTATTTCAGTTTGATAATTAATTATGATTGTTCGATTTTGGCTAGGTCAATATGGTATAAAAGTTGCAAGTTTTTGTGAGTTACGTAGGCTTTACCTAGTGAAATGGGTAGTATGCTATTTGGATTTGGATAATTTCAAGGGATATCGAGAAGGTTATTATTCCGAGAAGTATGAAAAGTATGAAAGTGTATTCCATTTTGGATCTGTAACAAAATTTTGAAACTAGTTTTTTCTCTGTTTCATGATTTTTTTATGGTAGATATGCTTGTTTTTCTTATCTTGGATTCGATTTTTATCTATTTCACAGGCATCAATTTTTTGAATGGGGGATCTAATTTTCGTGTCATAGGATTTTTGATGTAGGTTGGTTTTTGTTTAAAGGGTGGTCTTCCTTTGCTGATCGTTTTCATTAGTTTTTTCTAAGCGTTGAATATTTTTTTGTCTATTTTGTTCCAAATGTTTCGTTGTCATTCAAATTTTCGACGTAATTTTCCACGTAATTTTGTAATCGTTCATTATGTGTTTGTTCAATAGGTAATGAGTAGTTCAAGTCTGCCTTAATTATTTGCATAGGGGTCATTTCTAAGCTCGCATGGTTTGAATTATTGTAACTGAGTAATGCTTGAGATAATCTATTTTGGAAAGTCAAATTTTTGTCTGTAATTGTCCTCAATTGTTCTATTAATGTGGAATGAAATCGTTCAACTATGGCATTGGAATTGGGATTATAGTTTGTAATGTAATGAATTTCGATTTTGTGAACTTTACAAAAATCTTGTATAACGTTGTTCTTGAATTCGAGACCATTATCACATGTAATTTTGTTAGGAATTCCGTAATGGCTAAAGAAAATTAATAACTTGTCTAAAATTTCTGTTCCTGTTTTTTGAATTAATGTATAACATTGTCCTAATCTTGAAAATGAGTCTACGATACTAAGGCAATACGTTTGATTGAACCTAATCGTGTCGCAGTAAACGTGCGTAAATGGTTTCGTTCCGATAGGGTTGGGTCTGAATTGAATTTGGATTGGGGTGCGTTCGTATTTATTTTTCTGACATAATTCACAAGAATTTATATAGTTCCTAACGTTTGTCCATGTTGGGGTATATGTTACAGTTTTTACTTTTAGACTTATAAGATTTTCTCGTAATCCGCGATGGATAGTTTTTGTCTCGTGGTATTGTTGTATGCGAAGAAGTTGTTCTTCTTTGTCTTCTACGTCTTCTAGAAAAATTTTGGAAATTTTTAAGTCATAAGATTTATAATCGAATTTTTCCTGTAGAATTCGTATAAGTGGTTTTTCTAATTCTTGAGAGGCAAAACAAAGTGTATGCTTTTTTGGGTTGAATAAATTCCTTGATGAATTTTATGAAATCATTTTCAATTTGGTTGATGGAAACTCTGAATCTAAGTTTATCACCAAAAATTTTGATTTTGTTACTTTATAATTTGGAGTCGTTTTGAAAATTATTTGTAGGGCAGCAGAATTTAAACTTCTTTCGGTAATAGGTAATTCGAGAATAGGATTTTCTAAAGTACTGTGAACAGTTATGTCGTCTGTTTCGAAATCTATAATATGTCATTTTGACTAGTACTAGGGGTTTCAGTCTGGTTATTTGCATTAAGTAAATTCAAACAATCGTCTAATTCTTCGGTCGTTATTTGATTTGCAATTGAATCTAAATCATCTTCAATACCATTAATTTCGATATTATTTTTGTCAATTTTAATCCTCGAAAGTGCGTCTGCGTTATTTGTCGAACCTTTCTTGTATTTAATTTCGTAGTCGAATTCTTCTAACTGAATACGCCATCTCATTAGTCTGGAATTTGGCTCCTTTAAAGAAAATAACCAACATAAAGGTTTATGGTCTGTGTAAATCGTGAATTTGCGTCCGTAGAGATATTGTCGGAAATATTTGCATGACCATACGATAGCTAACAGTTCTTTTTCTATCGTACTGTATCTTGTTTCGGCGTCATTTAGCGTTCTACTTGCGAATGCAATTGGAAGATCGTTCGGGGAATTTCCTTGCGATAGAACTGATCCTATTGCATAACCGGATGCGTCTGTCGTGAGAATAAAAGGTTTATCAAAGTCAGGGTAACTTAATATTGGATCGTTCATTAGATTCCGCTTACAAGTTTCAAATGCTTCGATGTAATTTAAATCGTCAATGTTAATTTTTGCATCTTTTCTCAGGCATAATGTTAGAGGTTTCGTTAATTTAGCGAAATTTGGAATGAATTTTCTGTAATAACCTATTAATCCGAGGAACGATTTAATTTCTCTTTGAGTTTTTGGAATTGGAAAGTCAGTAATAGCTTTCAATTTATTAGGGTTTGGTTTAATTCCTTGAGGTGTGATAATGTGACCTAAAAATTCAATTTCAGTTTTGAAAAAATGGCATTTATCAAGTTGGATTTTTAAATATCAATTTTGAGTGCTTCTAAGATGGTATGGATATCTGCCAAATGTTGTTCTTCAGTATCCGAAAAATAACTACATCGTCCATGTATACATAACAGATTATACCTATATACTTTTTTAAAACATTATTCATTAGCCGCTGGAAAGTTTTGGGGCGTTTTTTGAGTCCAAAAGGCATTCTAAGAAATTCGTAATGTCCGTTTTCTACGGTAAAGGCCGTTTTTTCTATTGATTCTTCGTCGAGTTCTATCTGGTGAAAACCAGATGCTAAGTCAAGTGTGGTAAAGTATTTTTGTTGCCTAATTTATTTAATATGTTGTCGATTTGGGGTAAGGGATATTTGTCGTCTATGGTTTTGTCGTTCAGTTTTCTATAGTCTATGGCAATTCGCCATTTCGTTTGTCCAGATTTGTCCTGCTTTTTGGGAACTATGACAACGGGAAAGGACCATGGGGAAATACTAGGTCTAATTATTTTTTTCTCTAACATGTCTTCAATTTGTCGTTGTACTTCCGCTCTATGAATTTCTGGATATTTATACATTTTACCGTGTACAGGAATTTCGTCAGTCGTTCTAATTTTGTGTTTAATGTTACTAGAAAATTTGAGTGGTTGATCAGGTAGTTGTAAAACATCTTCGTTCGTCTGGAGAATTTTAGTCAGTTGGTTTCTAATTTTTGATTCTAAATGACTAAGATCTATTGGAATGTTTGAGGGTTTTTGGGAAACTTTTTGATATTGGAATGGAATCTTACAATATTCATTAGTTAAAATTTGGTTTTTGAAATCTAAATTTAGTCCATATTTATTCAAGAAATCTGCTCCTATTAATCCATCGTAATTTTTGTGAAATTTGTAAAGTATGAATGGGTGAAAATCATCAATTTCGAATTCTCTAAATACTGGTAAAAATACTTTTTCATTAGAAGTTTCCTGCTTCATACATGCAGTTAGTTAAGTTGTTGATTCAAAATATTTTTGGGAAAGTTATTATAAGCAAATTTTGGGTCAATTAGACATACTGAACATCCGCTATCTATAAGAAGTTTGCACTTAGGATTTTGGAATTCAATGTAAGGTAATTGATTTTTATTGTCTAAAGCAGAATTTAGGTCGATAAATTGTTCGAGGCTAGTTCGTGAAAATTTTCATCTGAATAATTTTCTAAGTTTTCATCTTCAAAGTTTTCGTTAATTTCAAGATAATTTTGTGACTCATTATATTCTACATCGATTGGCTCACAATCTGGTTCAATATTAGTCAATTCTTCAAATGTGAAATTAGGAGGTTGATTATTGTAATTTTGCTGATAATTATTTTGATTAAAATTTGGGTGTTTTCTTGGAGGATTTGCCTGATATTGTGTCGAATAATTCGAGCGTTTATGTGGATAATTTCGCGTCTGTATAGACATTTTTCCGGTGGTGTCAAAATTCTTTGATTTGGATTAGGTTTGAATACATCTACTTCCTTAGAAGTACTAGGTCCGAAAACTTGTTGTCTGGTAGGGAAATGATGAGTTACTGGGCGTTGTGTAAATTGGATAGGTTTTGAAGGAAATTGATTGGTATTTTGTTGCGTAAATTGGATAGGTTGTGGAGGAAATTGATTTTGTGGTGGTTTAAAATGTGGTTGAAATTGATTAGGAAATTTCTCTGTATTGGGTACTGCATTGGGTTTTGCGTTTGGCGTTTTGTTGAATTTGGAAAATTGTTAGGTTTTTGAGAAACTTGTGTTTTATAATGTAAAAAGGTTGCTGGTAATAATAAAAATCTTGCCTAATAAAATTGACCATGTCATCGTAATTCATTATACCATGACCTCTCAGTGCAGTTCGTAATTCAGGGTTAATGTTGTAAAGTAAAACTCTAGTGGCTACTCTAGATGCAATATTTTTTTCTTGTTCTTTTTCAACTATACTCAATTCGGATAACTCCACCTGATAATCATATTTGTTTTTTAAATCGACAATTTTTTCTAGGAATTCTAAGTCATTTTCATTTCTGAATCTTTGGGCATTCTGGAGATCCCAAAATAAAACAGTTAAACTAATTTTCTCTTCAAATTTCAATTTGAGGAATTTTTTTAAATCTGTCCAGCTAGAAGTGATGCGTTCATTACTGCTCACTATTTCACTAGCTGTACCTATTAATTTACTTTTAATGATATCTATTATTGCTTCATTAAGTAATGCATCGTTTGATTTGAATTTATTGGAAAATCTTTCACAATGGTTTAAGAATCTTGTTAAATTTGCGGGGTTTCCGTCAAATGGAACTATTGATTGCGCGAAAAGGCTAATCAGCTTCATTCTCTCGAAAGTATTATTATCCTGTGTCATTTTGTTATTTTTCAAATTAAGTTCGATAAATTATCGATTAAATTATCTATAATTGAATCATTATGTATGTAGATTGAAAAAAAAATTATTAATAAATTGAATTATTTGATCGGTTTTTGGAAAGAAACCTAGGAAAAACTTATACAGGTTTTACTCTCAAAACTGTACGGGAAAAAGAATTGGATTGGAATTGGTTTTAACTTTGGGCCAGGTTAAAATAACTGGGGAAAAAAGTAAAGGATTTGCTCTTGCTCACCTCTGAAGTTCTTGATTTTTCTTTGTTGAAGTTGTCGAAGGGCGCTACTCGGTCGATCAGGGCTTCTGGTATTTCTCTCCTTGTTCTTGGTTGCACCTTAACAGTTAACACTGACAGTCCGTATTCGTTTCACGAAGACCGGCACAATCCCATCACTCGTCGCCAATTATGTTTTTAGGGAGAAAACCGTATTTTAAAAAATCAACTTTATTAAGCGAAGCAAAGCGTACAAGATCTCGATACTTAATCTCCTCGAGAGAGGCATTCACAATCATTTTATAATAATATTGTCTAACTCAGCAGAAATGATGAGTTGCAATTATGCACGTTATAACATAGGTATATGAATTAGAAAAGCTGTAATAAGATTATCTTGGCTAAAGGAATCCAGGGTTGGCATTACATAATTATATATCGT
>CM024241.1:80691777-80744145 GCA_013421045.1 Propylea japonica
ATTCTGATCGGATGAACAGAGACCAATTTATTTTCATTAATAGATGAGAAAATGTCATTTTCCATCTCCTCCCAAAGTTAATTCGATATATTTTCAAAATGGTGGGTTTGTTATAGAAAACTGATCAAGAGGGCGTTCGAAGAGAATTAATTACCTATAAAATGAGGTATTAATCATTCTGATCGGATGAACAGAGACCGATTTATTTCATTAATAGATGAAAAAATCAAATGTCATTTCATCTCCTCCCAAGTTTATTCGATATATTTCAAAACGGTAGGTTATGGAAAGAATGTGGGCTATGTGCGTTTGTAGAGAATTAATTACCTATATAATGAGGTATTAATCATTCTGATCGGATGAACAGAGACCGATTTATTTTCATTAATAAATTGAAAAATGTCATTTTTCCATCTCCTCTCAAATTTATTCGATATATTTTAAAACGGTAGGTTATGGAAAAAAGTGGTCAGAGAAGACGTTTGTAGAGAATTAATTTACCTATATAATGAGGTATTAATCATTCTGATCGGATGAACAGAGGCCGATTTATTTCATTAATAGATGAAAAAATGTCATTTTTCCATCTCCCCCAAAGTTTATCGATATATTCTCAAAACGGTAGGTTATTGAAAAAAGTGGTCATAGGCGTTCGTAGTTAGAGAGTAGAGAATTAATACCTATAAAATGAGGTCATTTTCCATCTCCTCCCAAGTTGATTCGTTACATCTCGTATAACATACCGTAAAAAAATCGTAAAATCCCGTTACAGGTCGTAACTTTCCGTAACATGTCTTCACATCATTCGTATCATTTCGTTACATCTCGTAACATGACGTAACAAATCGTAACATGACGTACCATCCCGTAATAGGTCATAACATTCCGTAACAGGTCGTAACATTACGTAACATCTCGTAACATGCCGTAACATCTCGTATCATTCCGTAAAACGGAATGATACGAGGTGTTTCTTCGTAACATGCCTTAACATTTCGTAACATTCCGTAACATCTTGTTACATACCGTAAAAAGTCGTAACATCCCGTAACAGGTCGTAACATGACGTAACATCTCGTAACATACCGTAACAACTCGTACATGACGTTACATCCCTTTACATATCGTAACATCTCGTTACATCCCGTAACAAACAGTTCGTAATATGCCGTTACATACCGTGATATCTCGTAACATGCCGTAACATCTCGTAACATGTAGTAACTTTGTTACTAAAAGAGATACAGAAAAATGTTTTTACAAAAATTTCACAAAGTCCACCGATGAAAAAAAAACTAAGAATGACCAAAACACATGGAGTAACTACAGCTTAACTGACCTCTCGAACCCGAATGAGAATCGAGGCAGACCCAGTGAGCAACGTTTATACTCCATACAATCCCAACCCACTCCCAACCAATCCTTTCAAGCAACTATGGTTTTACTGGCCCGTCGAACCTGAATACGGATCGAGGCAGACCCAGTGAGCAACGTTAGTACTCTATACAATCCAAACCCACTCCTTACCAATCCATCTCTGGCCAATATGAAGCAACTAAGGTTTTACTGGCCCCTCGATTCTGAATACGGATCGAGGCAGAACCAGTGAGCAACGTAAGTATTCCATACAATCCAAACCCACTCCTTACTGGCCCCTTGAACCCGAACACGGATCAAGGCAGACCCAGTGAGCAATATTAGTACTGCATATAACCCAACCCACCCCTTATCATTCCCTCTCGGTCTAATGTATTGAGTAACTATGGTTTACTGGCCCCTCGAACCCGAATACGGATCGAGGCAGACCCAGTGAGCAATATTAGTACTGCTTATAACCTAACCCACTCCTTAACAATCCTTCTCAGGCTAATGTATGAAGTAACTTTGATTTCACTGGCCCCTCGTACCCGAAAACGGACCCGGGGTATACCCAGTGAGCAATATTAGCACATCGTACGACCAGGCCAAAGAAGATGTGGAGTAACTATGGCTTAACTGGCCCTCGAACCCGAAAGAGAATCGTGGCAGACCCAGTGAGCAACGTTAGTACTCCATATAATCCAACCCACTCCTAACAAATCCTTTCCTAGCAGAAGTACGAAGTTACTAGGGTTTTACTGGCCCCCTAAATCGGAAGACGGATCGAGGCAGACCCAGTGAGTAACGTTAGTAATCCATACAATCCCAACCCACTCCTTACCAATCCATCGGGTTAATATACGATGTACCTAAGGTTTTACTGGCCCCTCGAACCAGAATACGGATTGAGGCAGACCCAGTGAGCAACGCTAGTACTCCATATAACCCAACCCACTCCTAACAACTCCTTTCCTAGCAGAATTATGAAGTAACTAGGGTTTTACTGGCCCCTCAAACCGGAGGACGGATCGAGGCAGTCTAAGTAGTAAACTAGTAAGTTGAATTTTTACACAATCAATTGCAGCAAAAGAATGATGAATCGCACTACCTGATCTGCCACATATAAAGGCAAAAATTGATAAAATCAGATGGTATTGAAAGCAACCATTGTATCTGCCGAACAAATCTACTGAGGAACTGTGAAATTGAATATTTAAAATGTTCTGTTTTGAAGAAACTGACTGAACTACTCAGTACAGTGTGAAATCGATATAATTTCATTTACCGAAGAAATGAGATTCTGAAAACTAGAATGAGAACAAAAGAAAAAAATGAATTATGAATCTCCCAAACTTCTCAGATTCTGAATGAGCTTGATATGCTAGTTTTCGAAATTACCATAGGTTTGAACATTTACTACAGAGTAGTTCGAATATCTGAATATCTGAATATCTCAAAAATTTATTTTTATAGATTCGCAATTGATTGGTTAGTACATACATGTGATCTCATGCTAATTAAATTGCATCAGTTCTTATTCTTCTTTGAGACAGATATAAAAGACTTGATTAAATCAATTTTTATCTATGAAATATATATATTGTCTGATGTATTTCCATTAAATCCTTTAAATTGAATTAGAAATGAAAGCATGAGAATGAATTTTCACACAATCAATTGCAACAGAAGAATGATGAATCGCACAACCTGATCTGCCACATAGAAAGGTAAAAATTGATAAAATGAAATGGTATTGAAGGAAACCAATGTATCTTCTGAACAAATCTATTGAGGAACTATGAAATAGAATATTTGAAATGTTCAGTTTTGAAGAAACTGACTGAACTACTCAGTACAGTGTGAAATCGATATAATTTTATCTACCGAAGAAATGAGATTCTGAAAACTAGAATGAGAATAAACGAACAAAGTGAATTATGAAACTCCTCAACTTCACAGCTTCTGAATGAGCTTGATATGTTAGTTTTCGAAATTACCATTGGTTTGAACGGTTACTACTACTAGTTCGAATTGTTCAGATCTGAATACTCAAAAATTAATTTTTTAGTTTCGCAATTGATTGGTTTGTACATACATGTGATCTCATGTTTAATTACCAATTAAATTTCATCAGTTTTTATTCTTCCATGAGCCAGATAAAAAAGGCTTGATTAAATCAATATTTATCTATGAAATATAGTCTGATCTGGTGATATGCCGCAAAGAAAGATGAGAATTGATTAAATGAAGCCCTCTGCATCTTGACTTGGAAATGAAAGCATGGAATGAATTTTTACACAATCGATTGCAACAAAAGAATGATGAATCGTACTACCTGATCTGCCACATTGAAAAGTAAAAATTGATAAAATCAATTGGAATTGAATGCAACAAATCTATTGAGGAACTATGAACTTAATTATTTGAAATATTCAGTTCTGAAGAAACTGACTGAACTACTCAGTACAGTGTGAAATCGATATAACTTCATCTTTACTACTCAACACATTTCGTAATTTATATTTCTGGGAACAAAAATGTGAACAAACTAACAAGTGAAGTATGAATCTCTCGAATACCAAAGATAAAGTGTTCTCTATAGAGAACACTTATAAGCTTATAAGCTTTGAACACCTTATTCTTCATTGTAACAGTTTGAAACATATACCACATTACGTTACTTATTAGTTCGAATCCTCTTGATCTGAATATCTCAGTCATTTGATTTTATAGTTCATCAATAGATTTGTTAGTAGATAGGTTATTGGTGGCATGAATTTTTTTCAATTTTAATATTCATTGTTGGTTTTCAAGAATCTAAGAGTTTGAAAATGTTCTTACTATTGATTTCTATATTATAATTAAGTAAAAATTGGTTGTCCATATCTTTTAAGATTTCTAGTTGTACGAGTAGTATTATTTCAAAGTAGTTATTTTCTCTCTGAAGTATTTTCAGATTGTCAAATGTGATATGAGGTATCGTTAAAATGTGTTGAATCGTTGAAATGGGTTGATTTCTTTTGTGTTTATTGTTTCTTGTTCTACTTTACGAGTTGTCATTCCTATGTGGAATAAAGGGAAGTTTGTGCATGTTATCTGATAGACTCCGCTGATTATTCAAGTTTAGATTTTAATTTCATTATCAATCACAGATGTCAACTGTGGACACAGATGACAACTTCATTTTTCAAATGGAATGTTTTTTCATATTTGGCTACCTCTTTTTTTCCTGATATCGAATACATATGTTGATCTATCTCTTTTGTTTTGATTACCACAGAGTTTCAAATTTAAAGAACCATTTTGAGATATTCAGATATTCAGATATTCGAACTACTCTGTAGTAAATGTTCTAACCTATGGTAATTTCGAAAACTAGCATATCAAGCTCATTCAGAATCTGTGAAGTTTGGGAGATTCATAATTTACTTTGTTCGTTTATAGTTTTCAGAATCTCATTTCTTCGGTAGATAAAATTATATCGATTTCACACTGAGTAGTTCAGTCAGTTTCTTCGAAACGGAACATTTTAAATATTCAATTTCATAGTTCCTCAGTAGATTTGTTCGGAAGATACATTGGTTGCTTTCAATACCATTTGATTTTATCAATTTTTACCTTTCTATGTGGCAGATCAGGTAGTGCGATTCATCATTCTTTTGCTGCAATTGATTGTGTAAAAATTCAACTTACTAGTTTACTACTTAGGCTTTCCTTATTGAATTTTTCAAGATGAAAGATTATGAGACTCAATTTATTGTTGGTTTTCAAGAATCTACGAGTTTGAAAATGTTCTTACTATTGACTTCCATATTATATATATATTAAATGAGAATTGGTGCTTAAGATTTCTAGTTGTTCGAGTAGTTTTATTTTAAAGTAGTTATTTTTTTTCTGAAGTATTTTCAGATTGTCAATTGTGATATGAGGTATCGTTAAAATGCGTGGCAGAAGCGAATGGGGTTGATTTCTTTTGTGTTTATCGAATCTTTTTCTACTTCACGAATTGTCATTCCTATGTGAAATAATGGGAAGTTTGTGCATGTTATATCATTGACTCCGCTGGATTATTCAAGTTTTGATTTTAATTTCATTATCAATCAGTACCCGAGAGGGATTGGTAAGGAGTGGGTTGGGATTGTATGGAGTACTAACGTTACTCACAGGTTCTGCCTCGATCCGTCCTCCGGTTTGAGGGGCCAGTAAAACCCTAGTTACTTCATAATTCTGCTAGGAAAGGAGTTGTTAGGAGTGGGTTGGGTTATATGGAGTACTAGCGTTGCTCACTGGGTCTGCCTCAATCCGTATTCTGGTTCGAGGGGCCAGTAAAACCCGATGGATTGGTAAGGAGTGGGTTGGGATTGTATGGAGTACTGATGTTACTCACTGGGTCTGCCTCGATCCGTCTTCCGGTTTAGGGGGCCAGTAAAACCCTAGTTACTTCATACTTCTGCTAGGAAAGGATTTGTTAGGTGTGGGTTGGATTATATGGAGTACTTACGTTGCTCACTGGGTCTGCCACGATTCTCTTTCGGGTTCGAGGGCCAGTTAGCCATAGTTACTCCACATCTTCTTTGGCCTGGTCGTACGATGTGCTAATATTGCTCACTGGGTATACCCCGAGTCCGTTTACGGGTACGAGGGGCCATTGAAATCATAGTTACTTCATACATTAGCCTGAGAAGGATTGTTAAGGAGTGGGTTGGGTTATAAGCAGTACTAATATTGCTCACTGGGTCTGCCTCGATCCGTATTCGGGTTCGAGGTGCCAGTAAACCATAGTTACTCAATACATTAGACCGAGAGGGATTGATAAGGGGTGGGTTGGGTTATATGCAGTACTAATATTGCTCACTGGGTCTGCCTCGATCCGTATTCAGTATCGAGGGTCCAGTAAAACCTTAGTTACTTCATATTGGCCAGAGATGGATTGGTAAGGAGTGGGTTTGGATTGTATAGAGTACTAACGTTGCTCACTGGGTCTGCCTCGATCCGTATTCAGGTTCGAGGAGCCAGTAAAACCATAGTTGCTTCTTACAACTGCCCGAAAGGATTGGTTGGGAGTGGGTTGGGATTGTATGGAGTATTAACGTTGCTCACTGGGACTGCCTCGATTCTCATTCGGGTTCGAGGGGTCAGTTAAGCTGTAGTTACTCCATGTGTTTTGGTCATTCTTAGTATTTTTCATCGGTTTTTTTTCATCGGTGGATTTTTGTAGAAAACATTTTTCTGTATCTCTTTTAGTAACAAAGTTACTACATGTTACGAGATGTTACGGCATGTTACGAGATGTCACGGTATGTTACGGCATGTTACGAACTGTTTGTAACGGGATGTAAAGAGATGTTACGATATGTAAATTTATGTAACGTCATGTAACGAGTTGTTACGGTATGTTACGAGATGTTACGTCATGTTACGACCTGTTACGGGATGTTACGACTTTTTACGGTATGTAACAAGATGTTACGGAATGTTACGAAATGTTAAGGCATGTTACGAGAAACACCTCGTATCATTCCGTTGTTACGGAATGATACGAGATGTTACGGCATGTTACGAGATGTTACGTAATGTTACGACCTGTTACGGAATGTTATGACCTATTACGGGATGGTACGTCATGTTACGATTTGTTACGTCATGTTACGAGATGTTACGACTTTTTACGGTGTGTTACGAGATGTTACGAAATGATACGAGATGTGAAGACATGTTACGGAAAGTTACGACCTGTAACGGGATTTTACGATTTTTTCGGTATGTTATACGAGATGTAACGAATAAACTTGGGAGGAGATGGAAAATGACCTCATTTTATAGGTAAATTAATTCTCTACGAACGCCCTATTGACCACTTCTTTCAATAACCTACCGTTTTGAAAATACAGGGTGTCCCATTACTCGACGTCAACCCGTAACCGGGTGAAAAGGCAAGTAATGCTGATTATCAGAAAAATATAAAAAAAATCTAAGTTGCATGATTTTAAAATTCCACACCCTGTGACAGTCTTTTCGCTCCTGTTGCCACAAATATCAACTTTTTCCAACTTTTTTCTTTGCTTTGTAACCTTGAATAATGCTTGTCTGAACTGTAATCAAAATTTTGATACCAGCTGCTCTAGGTTTCATAAAAATAGGGCTTACCTCTCAGAAAAAAATTCGAAATAAACAATTGCCTAGTTTCAACTGACTGTATTGAAAAAAAAATGTACTACGTAGGTTTGGCATGTTTTTTCAAAAGTTGGCGCATTTAGTGAGTATTCCGAAATGGTATAACACTTGTTTAATTGTAGCTGCCATAGTTCAAATTTATTTTCGATTGCCTTTGAATACACTTTTTCGTTAACTGCTTCCAATGGTTCAAGTCCGGTGAACGGGCCGGCCACGAGATTGGACCAGAAAGTCCGATCCATCTTCCGGGAAAAAATGTTATCAGAAAAAAAAATTTCCAGAGAAAATAATTTTTCCAGAAAAAAATTTTCCTGAGAAATTTCTCTGAAATTTTTTTTTTTGGTAACATTTTTTCCTGGAAGATGGATCGGACGTTCTGGTCCAATCTCGTTCACCGGACTTGAACCCATTGGACTCTATTACTGGGAAGCAGTTAACGAAAAAGTGTATTCAAAGGCAATCGAAAATAAATTTGAACTATGGCAGCTACAATTAAACAAGTATTATACCATTTTGGAATCCTCACTAAATGCGCCAACTTTTGAAAAAACATGCCAAACCTACGTAGTACATTTTTTTTTCAATACAGTCAGTTGAAACTAGGCAATTGTTTATTTCGATTTTTTTTTCTGAGAAGTAAGCCCAATTTTATGAACCTAGAGCAGCTGGTATCAAAATTTTGATAACAGTTTAGACAAGCATTATTCAAGGTTACACAGCAAAGAAAAAAGTTGGAAAAAGTTGATATTTGTGGCAACAGGAGCGAAAAGACTGTCACAGGGTGTGGAATTTTGCGTGTTTTTTTAAATGCGCATTATTTTAAAATCATGCAACTTGAATTTTTTTTTATATTTTTCTGACAACCAGCATTACTTGCCTTTTCACCCGGTTCCGGGTTGACGTCGAGTAATGGGACACCCTGTATATCGAATAAACTTGGGCGGAGATGGAAAAATGACATTTTTTCATCTATGAATGAAAATAAATCGGCCTCTGTTCATCCGATCAGAATGATTAATACCTCATTATATAGGTAAATTAATTCTCTACAAACGTCTTCTTGACCTCTTTCTTTCATAACCTACCGTTTTGAAAATATATCGAATAAACTTGGGAGGAGATGGAAAATGACATTTTTTTATTTATTCATGAAAATAAATAGGTCTCTGTTCATCCGATCAGAATGATTAATACCTCATTATATAGGTAAATTAATTCTTTACAAACGCACCATAGCCCACTTTCTTCCATAACCTACCGTTTTGAAAATATATCGAATAAACTTGGGAGGAGATGAAAAATGACATTTTTTCATCTATTAATGAAAATAAATCGGTCTCTGTTCATCCGATCAGAATGATTAATACCTCATTTTATAGGTAAACTAATTCTCTTCGAACGCCCTCTTGATCATTTTTTTCTATAACCCATCGTTTTGAAAATATATCGAATAAACTTGGAAGGAGATGGAAAAATGACATTTTTTCATCTATTAATGAAAATAAATCGGTCTCTGTTCATCCGATCAGAATGATTAATACCTCATTTTATAGGTGAATTAATTCTCTACAAACGCCCTATTGACCACATTTTTCCATAAACCACCGTTTCGAAAATATATCGAATAAACTTGGGAGGAGATGGAAAAATGACATTTTTTCAACTATTAATGAAAATAAATCGGTCTCTGTTCATCCGATCAAAATGATTAATAGCTCATTTTATAGGTAAATTCATTCTCTACAAACGCCCTATTGACCACTTTTTTCCATAACCCACCGACTCGAAAATATATCGAATAAACTTGGTAGGAGATGGAAAATGATATTTTTTCATCATCTTAATGAAAATAAATCGGTCTCTGTTCATCTGATCAGAATGACTAATACTTCATTTTTTAGGTAAATTGATTCTCCACAAAAGCCCTTTGACCACTTTTCTCCGTAACCTACCGTTTGAAGAGATGGAAAATGACATTTTTTCATCTATTAATGGAAATAAATCGGTCTCTGATCAACAGATCATTTTTTAGGTAAATTAATTCTCTACAAACGCCCTATAGACACTTTTTTCATAACCTACTGTTTTGAAAATATATCGAATAAACTTGGGAAGAGATGAAAAATGACATTTTTTCATCCATTAATGAAAATAAATCGGTTTCTGTTCATCCGATCAGAAACATAATAATACCTCATTTTATAGGTTTAAATAATTCTCTACGAACGCCCTATTGACCACTTTTTTCATAACCACCGTTTCGAAAATATATCGAATAAACTTGGGAGGAGATGGACAAATGACATTTTTTCATCTTTAATGAAAATAAATCGGTCTCTGTTCATCCGATCAGAATAATTGATTCCTCATTTTATAGGTAAATTAATTCTCTACAAACGCCCTATTGACCACTTTTCTGCATAACCCACCGTTTCGAAAATATATCGAATAAACTTGGGAGGAGATGGAAAATGATATTTTTTCATCTATTGATGAAAATAAATCGGTCTCTGTTCATCTGATCAGAATGATTAATACCTCATTATATGGGTAAATTAATTCTCTACAAACGCCTCATTGACCACTTTTTTCCATAACCTACCGTTTTGAAAATATATCGAATAAACTTGGAAGGAGATGGAAAATGACATTTTTTCATCTATTGATGAAAATAAATCGGCCTCTGTTCATCTGATCAGAATGTTAAATACCTCATTTTATAGGTAAATTAATTCTCTACGAACGCCCTATTGACCACTTTTTCCATAACCTACCGTTTGAAAAAATATCGAATAAACTTGGGAGGAGATGGAAAATGATATTGTTTCATCTATTAATGAAAATAAATTGGTCTCTGTTCATCTGATCAGAATGATTATTATTCATTATATAGGTAAATTAATTCTCTACAAACGCCCATTGACACTTTCCATAACCCACCGTTTCGAAAAATATCGAATAAACTTGGAGGGATGGAAAATGATATTTTTTCATCTATTAATGAATAAATCGGTCTCTGTTCATCTGATCAGAATGATTAATACCTCATTATATAGGTAAATAATTCTCTACAAACGCCCCATCGACACTTTTTTTCCATACTGCCGTTGAAAATATATCGAATAAACTTGCGAGAAGATAAAAATGACATTTTTTCATCTATTAATGAAAATGATTAATACCTCATTTTATAGGTAAATCAATTCTCTATGAACGCCCTATTGACCACTTTTTTCCATAACCTACCGTTTTGAAAATATATCGAATAAACTTGGGAGGAGATGGAAAAATGACATTTTTTCATCTATTAATGAAAATAAATCGGTCTCTGTTCATCCGATCAGAATGATTAATAACTCATTTTATAGGTAAATTAATTCTCTACAAACGCCCTATTGACTACTTTTTCCCATAACCTACCGTTTTGTAAATATATCGAATAAACTTGGGAGGAGATGGAAAATGACATTTTTTCATCTATTAATGAAAATAAATCGGTCTCTGTTCATCCGATCAGAATGACTAATACCTCATTATATAGGTATATTAATTCTCTACAAACGTTTTATTGACCACTTTTTTCCATAACCTATATAATATGTATATAATAATATATACTATTTTTTCTCCAACCAAGTCAAAATTACAATAAAATTGGTTTTGGTGAAAAATCGTTCATAATTTGGTTATGAATTTGAACACAGAATCATGACAGTGATTGTCAAGTAGACTTCAAATGCATTTACAAGGATTAAAAGTACCGTTTTTAATCCTGGGATTAAAAGTGTTGCTAAGTAACGAGTGAATTTTTGTACGGTAAGAAAATCTATGACTTTTGCACCTGAAAAGAGTACAAAAATGTCAACATTTTTTGATGGTTGGAGAAAAATAGAATTTTTCATCTCCTCCCAACTTTATTCGAGATATTTTCAAAACGATAGGTTATAGAAAAAAGTGGTCAATAGGGCGTTTGTAGAGAATTGATCTCTATCTTTACTAATATTATACTTATACCTATATTATAAAGAGGACAGATTTGTATGTTTGTGCGTTTGAGGGTTTGATACGAGTTTACTCATAATCTACTAGAGATTTCAATAATTATTTCACCCTCAGAATGCTACACTATCCCTGAGTAACATAGGCTATACTTTTCACCCGAGAAATTTGAGAAAACCTACTATAAATTCAATGATAATAAATATGAGTACCAAAATCAGCCATGATGAATACATCAAAAGATATGGCAGGTTGAAGATGAAATCGCATCAAAATGTCTCCGAGGTAGGCACAAGGCGGCTAGGAGATGGTACCGAAGTGTGAGGGATGTTTTGTATGAATGTATTTTGGATTGCCTATGACCGTATGTTTATGACCACACATCAGATCAACAGATGGCGCTGAAGTCGTTATTCAGGTTATTCATCTACTCTGCAACTAAACGGCTCAATCGAATTGAATGAATTTTTGTGTATACAGAACAACGTCTGTTGGGTCTGCTAGTTCGATATATTTTCGAAACAGTGGGTTATGGAAAAAAGTGATCAATAGGGCGTTTGTAGAGAATTAATTTACCTATAAAATGAGGTAATAATCATTCTGATCGTATGAACAGAGACCGATTTATTTTCATTAATAGATGAAAAAATGTCATTTTTCCATCTCCTCCCAAGTTTATTCGATATATTTTCAAAACGGTAGGTTATGGAAAAAAGTGGTCAATAGGGCGTTTGTAGAGAATTAATTTACCTATAAAATGAGGTATTAATCATTCTGATCGGATGAACAGAGACCGATTTATTTCATTAATAGATGAAAAAATGTCATTTTCCATCTCCTCCCAAGTTTATTCGATATATTTTCGAAACGGGGGTTATGGAAAAAAAGGTCAATGAGGCGTTTGTAGAGAATTAATTTACCTATAAAATGAGGTATTAATCATTCTGATCGGATGAACAGAGACCGATTTATTTTCATAATAGATGAAAAAATGTCATTTTTCCATCTCCTCCCAAGTTTATTCGATATATTTTCGAAACGGTGGGTTATGGAAAAAGTGGTCAATAGGGCGTTGTAGAGAATTAATTTACCTATAAAATGAGGTATTAATCATTCTGATCGGATGAACAGAGACCGATTTATTTTCATAATAGATGAAAAATGTCATTTTCCATCTCCTCCCAAGTTTATTCGATATATATTTCAAAACGGTAGGTTATGGAAAAAAGTGGTCAATGAGGCGTTTGTAGAGAATTAATTTACCTATAAAATGAGGTATTAATCATTCTGATCGGATGAACAGAGACCGATTTATTTTCATAATAGATGAAAAAATGTCATTTTCCATCTCCTCCCAAGTTTATTCGATATATTTTCAAAACGGTAGGTTATGGAAAAAAGTGGTCAATAGGGCGTTTGTAGAGAATTAATTTACCTATAAAATGAGGTATAAATCATTCTGATCCGATGAACAGAGACCGATTTATTTTCATTAATAGATGAAAAAATGTCATTTTCCATCTCCTCCCAAGTTTATTCGATATATTTTCAAAACGGTAGGTTATGGAAAAAAGTGGTCAATAGGGCGTTTGTAGAGAATTAATTTACCTATAAAATGAGGTATTAATCATTCTGATCGGATGAACAGAGACCGATTTATTTTCATTAATAGATGAAAAAATGTCATTTCCATCTCCTCCCAAGTTTATTCGATATATTTTCAAAACGGTGGGTATGGAAAAAAGTGGTCAATAGGGCGTTTGTAGAGAATAATTTACCTATAAAATGAGGTATAATCATTCTGATCGTATGAACAGAGACCGATTTATTTTCATTAATAGATGAAAAAATGTCATTTTTCCATCTCCTCCCAAGTTTATTCGATATATTTTCGAAACGGTGGGTTATGGAAAAAAGTGGTCAATAGGACGTTTGTAGAGAATTAATTTACCTATAAAATGAGGTATTAATCATTCTGATCGGATGAACAGAGACCGATTTATTCATAATAGATGAAAAAATGTCATTTTTCCATCTCCTCCCAAGTTTATTCGATATATTTTCAA
This sequence comes from Propylea japonica, assembly GCA_013421045.1. Classification (NCBI taxonomy): domain Eukaryota; kingdom Metazoa; phylum Arthropoda; class Insecta; order Coleoptera; family Coccinellidae; genus Propylea; species Propylea japonica. The sequence continues at coordinate 80,705,376 of CM024241.1, forward strand.
AACGGTGGGTTATGGAAAAAAGTGGTCAATAGGGCGTTTGTAGAGAATTAATTAACCTATAAAATGAGGTGTGAATCATTCTGATCGGATGAACAGAGACCGATTTATTTTCATTAAAAGGAGAAAAAATGTCATTTTCCTTCTCCTCCCAAGTTTATTCGATATATTTTCAAAACGGTAGGTTATGGAAAAAAGTGGTCAATAGGGCGTTTGTAGAGAATTAATTAACCTATAAAATGAGGTATTAATCATTCTGATCGGATGAACAGAGACCGATTTATTTTCATAAATAGATGAAATAATGTCATTTTTCCATCTCCTCCCAAGTTTATTCGATATATTTTCGAAACGGTGGGTTATGGAAAATAGTGGTCAATGAGGCGTTTGTAGAGAATTAATTTACCTATAAAATGAGGTATTAATCATTCTGATCGGATGAACAGAGACCGATTTATTTCAATAATAGAAGAAAAAATGTCATTTTTCCATCTCCTCCCAAGTTTATTCGATATATTTTCAAACGGTAGGTATGGAAAAAAGTGGTCAATAGGGCGTTCGTAGAGAATTAATTTACCTATAAAAAATGAGGTATTAATCATTCTGATCGGATGAACAGAGACTGATTTATTTTCATTAATAGATGAAAAAATGTCATTTTCCATCCCCTCCCAAGTTTATTCGATATATTTTCGAAACGGTGGGTTATGAAAAAAGTGGTCAATAGGCGTTTGTAGAGAATTAATTTACCTATAATATGAGGTATTAATCATTCTGATCGGATGAACAGAGACCGATTTATTTTCGAAATAGAGAAAAAATGTCATTTTCCATCTCCTCCCAAGTTTATTCGATATATTTCAAAACGGTAGGTTATGGAAAAAAGTGGTCGATTGAGCGTTTGTAGAGAATTAATTAACCTATAAAATGAGGTATTAATCATTCTGACCGGATGAACAGAGACCGATTTATTTTCATTAATAGATGAAAAAATGTCATTTTCCATCTCCTCCCAAGTTTATTCGATATATTTTCAAAACGGTAGGTTATGGAGAAAAGTGGTCAATAAAGCTTTGTAGAGAATCAATTACCTAAAAAATGAGGTATTAATCATTCTGATCAGATGAACAGAGACCGATTCATTTTCATTAATAGATGAAAAAATATCATTTTCCATCTCCTCCCAAGTTTATTCGATATATTTTCGAAACGGTGGGTTATGGAAAAAAGTGATCAATAGGGCGTTTGTAGAGAATTAATTTACCTATAAATGAGGTATTAATCATTCTGATCGTATGAACAGAGACCGATTTATTTTCATTAATAGATGAAAAAATGTCATTTTTCCATCTCCTCCCAAGTTTATTCGATATATTTTCAAAACGGTAGGTTATGGAAAAAAGTGGTCAATAGGGCGTTTGTAGAGAATTAATTTACCTATAAAATGAGGTATTAATCATTCTGATCGGATGAACAGAGACCGATTTATTTTCATTAATAGATGAAAAAATGTCATTTTTCCATCTCCTCCCAAGTTTATTCGATATATTTTCGAAACGGTGGGTTATGGAAAAAAGTGGTCAATGAGGCGTTTGTAGAGAATTAATTTACCTATAATATGAGGTATTAATCATTCTGATCGGATGAACAGAGACCGATTTATTTTCATTAATAGATGAAAAAATGTCATTTTTCCATCTCCTCCCAAGTTTATTCGATATATTTTCAAAACGGTAGGTTATGGAAAAAGTGGTCAATAGGGCGTTTGTAGAGAATTAATTTACCTATAAAATGAGGTATTAATCATTCTGATCGGATGAACAGAGACCGATTCATTTTCATTAATAGATGAAAAAATTTCATTTTCCATCTCCTCCCAAGTTTATTCGATATATTTTCAAAACGGTGGGTTATGGAAAAAAGTGATCAATAGGGCGTTTGTAGAGAATTAATTTACCTATAAAATGAGGTATTAATCATTCTGATCGGATGAACAGAGACTGATTTATTTTCATTAATAGATGAAAAAATGTCATTTTCCATCCCCTCCCAAGTTTATTCGATATATTTTCGAAACGGTGGGTTATGGAAAAAAGTGGTCAATAAGGCGTTTGTAGAGAATTAATTTACCTATAATATGAGGTATTAATCATTCTGATCGGATGAACAGAGACCGATTTATTTTCGATAATAGAAGAAAAAATGTCATTTTCCGTCTCCTCCCAAGTTTATTCGATATATTTTCAAAACGGTAGGTTATGGAAAAAAGTGGTCGATTGAGCGTTTGTAGAGAATTAATTTACCTATAAAATGAGGTATTAATCATTCTGATCGGATGAACAGAGACCGATTTATTTTCATTAATAGATGAAAAAATGTCATTTTCCATCTCCTCCCAAGTTTATTCGATATATTTTCAAAACGGTGGGTTATGGAGAAAAGTGGTCAATGAAGCTTTGTAGAGAATCAATTTACCTAAAAAATGAGGTATTAATCATTCTGATCAGATGAACAGAGACCGATTCATTTTCATTAATAGATGAAAAAATATCATTTTCCATCTCCTCCCAAGTTTATTCGATATATTTTCGAAACGGTGGGTTATGGAAAAAAGTGATCAATAGGGCGTTTGTAGAGAATTAATTTACCTATAAAATGAGGTATTAATCATTCTGATCGTATGAACAGAGACCGATTTATTTTCATTAATAGATGAAAGTATGTCATTTTTCCATCTCCTCCCAAGTTTATTCGATATATTTTCTAAACGGTAGGTTATGGAAAAGTGTGGTCAATAGGGCGTTTGTAGAGAATTAATTTACCTTTAAATGAGGTATTAATCATTCTGATCGGATGAACAGAGACCGATTTATTTTCATTAATAGATGAAAAAATGTCATTTTTCCATCTCCTCCCAAGTTTATTCGATATATTTTCGAAACGGTGGGTTATGGAAAAAAGTGGTCGATAAGGCGTTTGTAGAGAATTAATTTACCTATAATATGAGGTATTAATCATTCTGATCGGATGAACAGAGACCGATTTATTTTCATTAATAGATGAAAAAATGTCATTTTCCATCTCCTCCCAAGTTTATTCGATATATTTTCAAAACGGTAGGTTATGGAAAAAGTGGTCAATAGGGCGTTTGTAGAGAATTAATTTACCTATAAAATGAGGTATTAATCATTCTGATCGGATGAACAGAGACCGATTCATTTTCATTAATAGATGAAAAATGTCATTTTCCATCTCCTCCCAAGTTTATTCGATATATTTTCAAAACGGTGGGTTATGGAAAAAAGTGATCAATTGGGCGTTTGTAGAGAATTAATTAACCTATAAAATGAGGTATTAATCATTCTGATCGTATGAACAGAGACCGATTTATTTTCATTAATAGATGAAAAAATGTCATTTTTCCATCTCCTCCCAAGTTTATTCGATATATTTTCAAAACGGTAGGTTATGAAGAAAAGTGGTCAATAAAGCTTTTGTAGAGAATCAATTTACCTAAAAAATGAGGTATTAATCATTCTGATCAGATGAACAGAGACCGATTTATTTTCATTTATAGATGAAAAAATATCATTTTCCATCTCCTCCCAAGTTTATTCGATATATTTTCGAAACGGTGGGTTATGGAAAAAAGTGATCAATAGGGCGTTTGTAGAGAATTAATTTACCTATAAAATGAGGTATTAATCATTCTGATCGGATGAACAGAAACCGATTTATTTTCGATAATAGAAGAAAAAATGTCATTTTCCATCTCCTCCCAAGTTTATTCGATATATTTTCGAAACGTAGGGTTATGGAAAAAAGTGGTCAATAGGGCGTTTGTAGAGAATTAATTTACCTATAAAATGAGGTATTAATCATTCTGATCGGATGAACAGAGACCGATTTATTTTCATCAATAGATGAAAAAATGTCATTTTCCATCTCCTCCCAAGTTTATTCGATATATTTTCAAAACGGTAGGTTATGGAGAAAAGTGGTCAATAGGGCGTTTGTAGAGAATCAATTTACCTAAAAAATGAGGTATTAATCATTCTGATCAGATGAACAGAGACCGATTTATTTTCATTAATAGATGAAAAAATATCATTTTCCATCTCCTCCCAAGTTTATTCGATATATTTTCGAAACGGTGGGTTATGAAAAAAGTGATCAATAGGCGTTTGTAGAGAATTAATTTACCTATAAAATGAGGTATTAATCATTCTGATCGTATGAACAGAGACCGATTTATTTTCATTAATAGATGAAAAAAATGTCATTTTTCCATCTCCTCCCAAGTTTATTCGATATATTTTCAAAACGGTAGGTTATGGAAAAAAGTGGTCAATAAGGCGTTTGTAGAGAATCAATTTACCTAAAAAATGAGGTATTAATCATTCTGATCAGATGAACAGAGACCGATTCATTTTCATTAATAGATGAAAAAATATCATTTTCCATCTCCTCCCAAGTTTATTCGATATATTTTCGAAACGGTGGGTTATGGAAAAAAGTGATCAATAGGGCGTTTGTAGAGAATTAATTTACCTATAAAATGAGGTATTAATCATTCTGATCGGATGAACAGAGACCGATTTATTTTCGATAATAGATGAAAAAATGTCATTTTCCATCCCCTCCCAAGTTTATTCGATATATTTTCAAAACGGTAGGTTATGGAGAAAAGTGTTCTATAGGGCGTTTGTAGCGAATTAATTTACCTATAAAATGAGGTATTAATCATTCTGATCGGATGAACAGAGACCGATTTATTTTCATAAATAGATGAATTAATGTCATTTTTCCATCTCCTCCCAAGTTTATTCGATATATTTTCGAAACGTAGGGTTATGGAAAAAAGTGTTCTATAGGGCGTTTGTAGCGAATTAATTTACCTATAAAATGAGGTATTAATCATTCTGATCGGATGAACAGAGACCGATTTATTTTCATAAATAGATGAATTAATGTCATTTTTCCATCTCCTCCCAAGTTTATTCGATATATTTTCGAAACGGTGGGTTATGGAAAATAGTGGTCAATGAGGCGTTTGTAGAGAATTAATTTACCTATAAAATGAGGTATTAATCATTCTGATCGGATGAACAGAGACCGATTTATTTTCAATAATAAAAGGAAAAATGTCATTTTCCATCCCCTCCCAAGTTTATTCGATATATTTCAAAACGGTAGGTTATGGAGAAAATGGGCAATAGAGGTTTTGTAGACAATCAATTACCTAAAAATGAGGTATTTATCATTCTGATAGGATGAACAGAGACCAATTTATTTTCATTAATAGATGAAAAAATGTCATTTTTCATCTCCCAAGTTTATTCGATATATTTTCAAAACGGTAGGTTATGGAAAAAAGTGGTCAATAGGGCGTTTGTAGAGAATTAATTTATCCATCAAATGAGGTATCAATCATTCTGATCAGATGAACAGAGACCGAGTTATTTTCATTAATAAATGAAAAAATATCATTTTCCATCTCCTTTCAAGTTTATTCGATATATTTTCAAAACGGTGGGTTATGGAAAAAAGTGGTCAATAGGGCGTTTGTAGAGAATTAATTTTCCTAGAAATTGACGTATTAATTATTCTGAGCGGATGAACAGAGACCGAATTATTTTCATTAATAGATGAAAAAATGTAATTTTCCATCTCCTCCCAAGTTTATTCGATATATTTTCAAAACGGTAGGTTATGGAAAAAGTTGGTCAATCGGGCGTTTGTAGAGAATTAATTTACCTACAAAATGAGGTATTAATCATTCTGATCGGATGAACAGAGACCGATTTATTTTCATTAATAGATGAAAAAATGTCATTTTTTCATCTCCTCCCAAGTTTATTCGATATATTTTCAAAACGGTAGGTTATGGAGAGAAGTGGTCAATAGGGCGTTCGTAGAGAATTAATTTACCTATAAAATGAGGTATTAATCATTCTGATCGGATTAACAGAGACCAATTTACTTTCATTAATAGATGAAAAAATGTCATTTTTCATCTCCCAAGTTTATTCGATATATTTTCAAAACGGTAGGTTATGGAAAAAAGTGGTCAATAGGGCGTTTGTAGAGAATTAATTTATCCATCAAATGAGGTAGCAATCATTCTGATCAGATGAACAGAGACCGATTTTTTTTCATTAATAAATGAAAAAATATCATTTTCCATCTCCTTTCAAGTTTGTTCGATATATTTTCAAAACGGTGGGTTATGGAGAAAAGTGGTCAATAGGGCTTTTGTAGAGAATCAATTTTTCTAAAAAATGAGGTATTTATCATTCTGATTGGATGAACAGAGACCAATTTATTTTCATTAACCCAGATGAACCTACCGTTCCGTTAAAGAACACAAGCATTACAGTGCCGTACACATTAACTCCGTAATTTTACGGTAGATGTCGTAACCAACACATTATCTGTAACAAAATAGCATTTCATTCTTCAGTTCAACGTCGTTCCCGAGTACTGGCGGAAGTGTTCAGAGCTGTTTGTTTCTACTTATTTGTTTACATTTGTGTATCATGTCTTCTTGGAGGTGAGTAAATCGAAAACGTTAACTATATTTGGTAATTAATAGTTCTTTGAGTATTACAAACATCGAAAAACACATGTGAATTATATAAATCACAAACAACTATTTGTCTCTCTGGGAGCACGTGTTGAAAATGATGTTCCGATAAAGGAACGGGTAGGACAATATACTCTGTTCACGGCAAATCTAACGAAATAATTCCATTACTGTTTTTATTGTTGCAGATCATATTATGAAGCACGACGACCATTGAGTCTTCATGAACTCTTGGAAGAGATAGATAATCTCGATGATGACTCTTTACCACCAGATAGCATAACAATATTACCACCCGAAAATGCCAATAACGAGAATACTGATGAAGATTCAGGGGATGAAGATCTTGTTTTGCCGAGTAATCTTCCGGGAAGCCAATTGAGGGCTGAAGCCTTTTTCACTAACGATGGAGACACCCAAAGGAATGATGTAAACGACTTTGATAGCGAGGATGATCTACCTATATCAACATTTGTAACCAAAAAGAGAAAAATGAAAAAAAATAAGATCGTTGTTAAATGGTCTGAAGACAATTTACAATCCAGCTTTCCTGAGTGGTTACATGCATATGGTCCTAAAAATGACAACAAATCCGCTTTAGATTTATTTAGGTACTTTTTGATAAAAATATAATTGAAATGTTAGTGAACTACACGAATATCTACGCCTCTCAAAAAAATCAAAGTTCTACACTATCTGAGGATGAATTTTATTGCTTTATTGGAGTTCTGATTCTAAGTGGATATGTCATTGTAAGTCGTCGTAAAATGTACTGGCAGAACTCTCCAGATGCAAATAATACCCTCGTTTGTGAAGCAATTTCCCGAGACAGATTCCAATACATATTGTCAAATCTACATTGTAATGACAATAATCTTCTACATAAGGAAGATAAGTATCAAAATAAACAAACGAGATGCCGCGTCTGCCACAAAAATTCATTTTTTGTATGCAAAAAATGTGAAATTGCACTACATCCCAAAGAATGTTTCCAGTTTTATCATACTTAAGTTCTCTGTGCACAATAAATAATGTAATACTCTGATGGTTGTTCATTTTCCTACTGTTCCTTTAAAAGAACACCTCATATTTGAAAAATACGTTAATCAACATTTTTTTCAACATTTATTTAGGCTTTCAACTTATACATCCATACACAATTTATCAGTAAAACGCAAAATTTTGAAAAAAAATAGTTTCAGGTTTATCTGGGTTAATAGATGAAAAAATGTCATTTTTCATCTCCTCCCAAGTTTATTCGATATATTTTCAAAACGGTAGGTTATGGAAAAAAGTGGTCGATTTGGCTTTTGTAGAGAATTAATATACCTATATAATGAGGTATTAATCATTCTGATCGGATGAACAGAGACCGATTTATTTTCATTAATAGATGAAAAAATGTCATTTTTCCATCTCCTCCCAAGTTTATTCGATATATTTTCAAAACGGTAGGTTATGGAAAAAAATGGTCAATGGGGCGTTTGTAGAGAATTAATTTACCTATATAATGAGGTATTAATCATTCTGATCAGATGAACAGAGACCGATTTATTTTCATCAATAGATGAAAAAATATCATTTTCCATCTCCTCCCAAGTTTATTTGATATATTTTCAAAACGGTAGGTTATGGAGAAAAGTGGTCAATAGGGCTTTTGTAGAGAATTAATATACCTATATAATGAGATATTAATCATTCTGATCGGATGAACAGAGACCGATTTATTTTCATTAATAGATGAAAAAATGTCATTTTCCATCTCCTCCCAAGTTTATTCGATATATTTTCAAAACGGTAGGTTATGGAGAGAAGTGGTCAATAGGGCTTTTGTAGAGAATTAATATACCTATATAATGAGGTATAAGTCATTCTGATCGGATAAACAGAGACCGATTTATTTTCATAAATAGATGAAAAAATGTCATTTTCCATCTCCTCCCAAGTTTATTCGATATATTTTCGAAACGGTGGGTTATGGAAGAAAGTGGTCAATAGGGCGTTCGTAGAAAATTGATTTACCTATAAAATGAGGTTTTTATCATCCTGTGTGACGTGCTCCCGTTTCTACCAAACTGCGTTGCCATCGTTTACCTTCGGAAGTAGAGATCTCGGGCGCCACCTCTAGTTTAAAGTGTTGAGGACACTAGGGTACCCATAGGCGGTGTCCTATGGGGTCCGGGAGCTACTAGCCAGAGAAGGTTATGTCCAGGGGTCAGTTGTTTGTACCTAACTAAATATTCCCTAACTCTGAAAAATACTCAAATATTTCTTAGGAAAAGAAAACACACAATTATAATAACATCTTTATTCGGTAAACGGTAAATAACGGCAGTCATAAAAATACACCATGATATAATAAATACAATGTGAGGAAAGAGGGTGAGCGGGCGGTGAGAAGGTTGAAGCGGGATGTAACATGCAGCATTATGTCGGCGGTGAGAGCTCTCAGAAAAATAAGCAATAGAATACATACAAGCGGTATTAAAAAGCGGTAATGTTAGTCGAATGAAAGTGCAAGCGGAAATTAATCAAGAAATAGTAAGTAACGGTACGGAAGCGAAGGTTCTAACATGAGCAAGTTCCTAACAAACAAAATTCCCAAAAATGACATCCTTATTTACTGGCATACCTCGGTTCACATCTACAGGCTATATTAACAACAATCGGTTTTACGGACAGGCGGTAAAAGGAAATTAGTGCGGTACCAGGGAAAGCATATGCGCCGTTTCAAGCTAGCATACACCCACCCTAATGCTCTGAACCACGAGGTCCATGCACGCCTTTTGAAGCTAGGGCATGCACCTCGATATTCCGGAGCGGCACACGGTGAGGGAGGATAAAGGGAGGCATTTACAAGACTGCATATGGGCCGTTTCAAGCTAACATACGCGTTTTTGCACATCAGAACTCCGGGATATCATGCAGGCCGTTTCAAGCTACTACACAACCTCCGGGGGCTCAAATGATGCCAGAAGGGTACAACAAGACGGTGTATGGGCCGTTTCAAGCTAACATACAACCTCTTGAAGGTTCAGAATTTCAGGGCGTCATGCAGGCCGTTTCAAGCTACTACACAACCCCCAGAAACTCGGACGGTGGCGGAAGGGCATAACAAGACAGTGTATGTGCCGTTTCAAGCTAACATACACCCTCTTGTCGACTCAGAGTTTCAGAACTTCATGCAGGCCTTTTGAAGCTACTACACAACGTCCAGGAACTCGAGTAACACTAGAGAGGATAATACAAGACAATATATGCGCCGTTTCAAGCTAGCATACACCATCTCGCAATCTCAGAATTCTCACAAGTCATGCAGGCCGTTTGAAGCTACTACACAACCTCTGCGAATTCGAGCGGCGGAAGGACGGGAAAATACAACAGGAGAAATACATTATAAATATCAAAGCCAGCAAATAAGAATTAAAACAATCATACCTAAACTGAACTTGCCCCTGCAGAACCCTCTGGTGGCACTTACTTCTGGACGGTCTGGTCGGCTTTTACTTCTGGAGTAGTGGTCAAGACGTTATGTTTAATTCGACTGATTTATTCAGCGGAAAATCCCGCATTTTAAACCTTTCGGACACGTGTGGCCGGTAACAGTTGACTCCGCCCCACGTGTGCGGTATCAAGAAATCGCGATCTAATTTGCCGTACATCTTCAGCGCGGAGATAAGAATTCCCGATTTCCGTCAACTTGAATTGAACGAAACCAAATAATGATAGAAATTATTTTGCTTCGTTACATCCCCCTCCTTCTTCGGGTAGAAAAGAGGAAGCTGAGCTTTCTCTTTTCTTTTGTTTTATAGATCTGAAACAAAACAAATGGTAGAGATGCATTTTAATAGTAAATACAATGTAAGACGGTAATGTTCTAATGTTCGATATTCCATATCGGAAGTCCAGCCGCGGTCACTCGCACCAAGTCGCACTGCACACCGCGGGACACCGTTTTCCACTCGATCTTCATGGGCGGCTTGATCGGCGGTGTTGGACGACACTTGCACCGGTCGGATCGAATTCCCACTCGTCCACACCGGGAGCAGAACAGCCGGAATTGGGCGGTACATCTGCGGCGGTCGTGGCCAGGGTACCCACATCGCCAGCACAATTCGTAGTCCCCGACTGGTAGGAAAATCGGTACCTGTTCATCCATGGTACCTCTGGTTCTGGAAGCTTTGGGCCTGGCGGACTTATTCTTCGAGGCGGTTTCCTCAATAGCAGCCACGGTGTCATCTCTACTCTCGGGCGGCGGTAGTTGTACGGGGGTGGACCCCGCGCTACAGGCGGCCTGGGGCGGTATCTCTTCCGAAATTTCCACATCCTCGTGGAGCACCAATACAAAATTTTCAGCATCCATTCTCCCTAAAACATGCATTAAACAAAAAAAATTAACGGCGGAGTTAAAATGCTAAAGCCACCCTACGGAGAGAAAAATAGCCCGGCTGCAAAAAGGCAAATGGGGTGGGAAAAGCAACAAACGGTATAACGGAAAAACATCTCTATAATAATAAACAAAAACAACTTATAATGTACTGGTGATATTCACACATCCGGAGGAATTCGGACCCAGCGGGAGCCGGAAGCCATGGGGACCTTTATCCGGTAATATTTGTCGTGTGGCCAGTCCTTGGGTCGAAGGAATTTGGCCAACGACCGTACCATGGGGGTCCAGTTGCTGGAGCCGGGCGGTAGGGCGGCAATCATCCTGCCGAATTCTTCTATTAACTCTTCCCTTGTTGGTGGCGGCGGTGGCGTCGGCGGCAGGGGGCTTATTGGCCTCACCCCCACTCCGACCAACTGGGAAATTGGCGGGGTCAGCGGCCTCGGTAACGTAGCCATTTTCAGCGGCTTGGTGGAACGGATCCCTGTGCCAGGGGTTGGGGTCGGTGGCGGAGGCGGCAGGCATGGCTTCGGCTTCGGCTTACGGAACGGAGGTGTCCTAGGTCTCCCATTTATGACGCTTTTACGGGCTTTCGGCATTGCTGTAACATAAGAACAAAATATTTCGGGCCATCTTTCATGTGAATCTGATTCGATCAATCTTCCTCTCTCCTTGGGTAAAACATTGACTATTGGTGAATTTATTCGGTATACGGAAAATTTGGGGGCCGGCTCTAGTGATGAAATCGTCGATAGCTCTAGGAAGATGGTGTTCCCGCTTCATCCCCCTGTCACAACGGAACACCTTCAGGCTCTTACGACAAAAAAAAAATTTACCTTTCGACATAATGATATAATTCCCGATCGGTCGGTATGGTTTGGAAAGGTTTCTGGGTGCGGATAGGTACGTTCGGTTTTAACGGAACTGGCGGATTCGGCAGAGACTGACCACTCTCGATGAACCTGAATAACCTTTTTCGCTTTTCCTCGACGGTTCCCTTTCGGTCTAAATGAAACTTGTCCAATTCTACGTCCAGTTCCTCCTTTGTCAACTGGCAAATCCAACTGGTACGTAGATCGCTGTTAACGGTATTCGGTACAGTTTCGGTGTCCTTTTTCATATAATTAGTTTGACGCTGCAAACTATCGGATTCGGACTATTCGGTACTTGAAGTTTGTCGGTGTTCTTGGTCGCTGGCATCTGACGTTGACCCTTCTTCCAAAATAATCTGACGGTAACTGCTTCCCTACAGTTCACGGTCCACTAACGGTTTCGGATTCGGTCAAACAAGTGTCAACCTTCTTCCAAGAACTTTGACAGTTTTCGATATTCCATCGATGTCGGCTCAATTCTGCAATGATGCTGGATCAATACGGTCCCCTTCGGTCTGCCAAGTTGCTTCGTATATCCATACCCCCAACATCCAAAAGGCATTCAGGAAGGGCTCGGACCCCCTCCAACGTCATGCTCACTAAAACAAAATCCGGTACCCAGTGAAGCCACGACAAACGTCTTACCATCCCAGGCAGACGCCCCTTTGGCGGAATATATCAGGAATACGAAGTGTGACAGGATCCTCGAACTAGTATTCTCGATCCTCATAATAATTCCGGTATGCAGTCTCTCGCCACTGTCACCATTTAGACATTCTTCAAGTTTCTCCATCAAATTCCATCTCCTGGGGTTCATCACGAAGTGGTTTGGTGATCAGTCAGTACCTATAAACATACGGTATATGGGGCGGTAAACGGGGTTTCGGGCAGTAAAGGGTTCGGTCGGTCGGTAGGAAATACGGTCGGTCGGTAAAAGATACGGTCGGTCGGTAATGGTTTATACTCACTCCGCTTGTGGCTTTTTGTACTCGTCCTGTATTATTGCTGCGATGGTATTCTCACACGGGGTTCCTTACTCCAACATAGCTCTCTTCTTCCTCATCCTGTCATGGAAACGTCTCGGTGAATTCGGCAACATTCCTTCAACAATGGTCCTCCAATAACGGTCTTACAACAACGGTCGCTGCTCAACAATGGTCCACCAATAACGGACAACCAACAACGGTCCATTTCCTCGTCCTGTCCTTGCAACGTCTTCAAACAACGGTCCCTGCTCGGGCGCCATTTTGTGACGTGCTTCCGTTTCTACCAAACTGCGTTGCCATCGTTTACCTTCGGAAGTAGAGATCTCGGGCGCCACCTCTAGTTTAAAGTGTTGAGGACACTAGGGTACCCATAGGCGGTGTCCTATGGGGTCCGGGAGCTACTAGCCAGAGAAGGTTATGTCCAGGGGTCAGTTGTTTGTACCTAACTAAATATTCCCTAACTCTGAAAAATACTCAAATATTTCTTAGGAAAAGAAAACACACAATTATAATAACATCTTTATTCGGTAAACGGTAAATAACGGCAGTCATAAAAATACACCATGATATAATAAATACAATGTGAGGAAAGAGGGTGAGCGGGCGGTGAGAAGGTTGAAGCGGGATGTAACATGCAGCATTATGTCGGCGGTGAGAGCTCTCAGAAAAATAAGCAATAGAATACATACAAGCGGTATTAAAAAGAGGTAATGTTAGTCGAATGAAAGTGCAAGCGGAAAATTAATCAAGAAATAGTAAGTAACGGTACGGAAGCGAAGGTTCTAACATGAGCAAGTTCCTAACAAACAAAATTCCCAAAAATGACATCCTTATTTACTGGCATACCTCGGTTCACATCTACAGGCTATATTAACAACAATCGGTTTTACGGACAGGCGGTAAAAGGAAATTAGTGCGGTACCAGGGAAAGCATATGCGCCGTTTCAAGCTAGCATACACCCACCCTAATGCTCTGAACCACGAGGTCCATGCACGCCTTTTGAAGCTAGGGCATGCACCTCGATATTCCGGAGCGGCACACGGTGAGGGAGGATAAAGGGAGGCATTTACAAGACTGCATATGGGCCGTTTCAAGCTAACATACGCGTTTTTGCACATCAGAACTCCGGGATATCATGCAGGCCGTTTCAAGCTACTACACAACCTCCGGGGGCTCAAATGATGCCAGAAGGGTACAACAAGACGGTGTATGGGCCGTTTCAAGCTAACATACAACCTCTTGAAGGTTCAGAATTTCAGGGCGTCATGCAGGCCGTTTCAAGCTACTACACAACCCCCAGAAACTCGGACGGTGGCGGAAGGGCATAACAAGACAGTGTATGTGCCGTTTCAAGCTAACATACACCCTCTTGTCGACTCAGAGTTTCAGAACTTCATGCAGGCCTTTTGAAGCTACTACACAACGTCCAGGAACTCGAGTAACACTAGAGAGGATAATACAAGACAATATATGCGCCGTTTCAAGCTAGCATACACCATCTCGCAATCTCAGAATTCTCACAAGTCATGCAGGCCGTTTGAAGCTACTACACAACCTCTGCGAATTCGAGCGGCGGAAGGACGGGAAAATACAACAGGAGAAATACATTATAAATATCAAAGCCAGCAAATAAGAATTAAAACAATCATACCTAAACTGAACTTGCCCCTGCAGAACCCTCTGGTGGCACTTACTTCTGGACGGTCTGGTCGGCTATTACTTCTGGAGTAGTGGTCAAGACGTTATGTTTAATTCGACTGATTTATTCAGCGGAAAATCCCGCATTTTAAACCTTTCGGACACGTGTGGCCGGTAACAGTTGACTCCGCCCCACGTGTGCGGTATCAAGAAATCGCGATCTAATTTGCCGTACATCTTCAGCGCGGAGATAAGAATTCCCGATTTCCGTCAACTTGAATTGAACGAAACCAAATAATGATAGAAATTATTTTGCTTCGTTACATCCCCCTCCTTCTTCGGGTAGAAAAGAGGAAGCTGAGCTTTCTCTTTTCTTTTGTTTTATAGATCTGAAACAAAACAAATGGTAGAGATGCATTTTAATAGTAAATACAATGTAAGACGGTAATGTTCTAATGTTCGATATTCCATATCGGAAGTCCAGCCGCGGTCACTCGCACCAAGTCGCACTGCACACCGCGGGACACCGTTTTCCACTCGATCTTCATGGGCGGCTTGATCGGCGGTGTTGGACGACACTTGCACCGGTCGGATCGAATTCCCACTCGTCCACACCGGGAGCAGAACAGCCGGAATTGGGCGGTACATCTGCGGCGGTCGTGGCCAGGGTACCCACATCGCCAGCACAATTCGTAGTCCCCGACTGGTAGGAAAATCGGTGCCTGTTCATCCATGGTACCTCTGGTTCTGGAAGCTTTGGGCCTGGCGGACTTATTCTTCGAGGCGGTTTCCTCAATAGCAGCCACGGTGTCATCTCTACTCTCGGGCGGCGGTAGTTGTACGGGGGTGGACCCCGCGCTACAGGCGGCCTGGGGCGGTATCTCTTCCGAAATTTCCACATCCTCGTGGAGCACCAATACAAAATTTTCAGCATCCATTCTCCCTGAAACATGCATTAAACAAAAAAAAATTAACGGCGGAGTTAAAATGCTAAAGCCACCCTACGGAGAGAAAAAATAGCCCGGCTGCAAAAAGGCAAATGGGGTGGGAAAAGCAACAAACGGTATAACGGAAAAACATCTCTATAATAATAAACAAAAACAACTTATAATGTACTGGTGATATTCACACATCCGGAGGAATTCGGACCCAGCGGGAGCCGGAAGCCATGGGGACCTTTATCCGGTAATATTTGTCGTGTGGCCAGTCCTTGGGTCGAAGGAATTTGGCCAACGACCGTACCATGGGGGTCCAGTTGCTGGAGCCGGGCGGTAGGGCGGCAATCATCCTGCCGAATTCTTCTATTAACTCTTCCCTTGTTGGTGGCGGCGGTGGCGTCGGCGGCAGGGGGCTTATTGGCCTCACCCCCACTCCGACCAACTGGGAAATTGGCGGGGTCAGCGGCCTCGGTAACGTAGCCATTTTCAGCGGCTTGGTGGAACGGATCCCTGTGCCAGGGGTTGGGGTCGGTGGCGGAGGCGGCAGGCATGGCTTCGGCTTCGGCTTACGGAACGGAGGTGTCCTAGGTCTCCCATTTATGACGCTTTTACGGGCTTTCGGCATTGCTGTAACATAAGAACAAAATATTTCGGGCCATCTTTCATGTGAATCTGATTCGATCAATCTTCCTCTCTCCTTGGGTAAAACATTGACTATTGGTGAATTTATTCGGTATACGGAAAATTTGGGGGCCGGCTCTAGTGATGAAATCGTCGATAGCTCTAGGAAGATGGTGTTCCCGCTTCATCCCCCTGTCACAACGGAACACCTTCAGGCTCTTACGACAAAAAAAAAAATTTACTTTTCGACATAATGATATAATTCCCGATCGGTCGGTATGGTTTGGAAAGGTTTCTGGGTGCGGATAGGTACGTTCGGTTTTAACGGAACTGGCGGATTCGGCAGAGACTGACCACTCTCGATGAACCTGAATAACCTTTTTCGCTTTTCCTCGACGGTTCCCTTTCGGTCTAAATGAAACTTGTCCAATTCTACGTCCAGTTCCTCCTTTGTCAACTGGCAAATCCAACTGGTACGTAGATCGCTGTTAACGGTATTCGGTACAGTTTCGGTGTCCTTTTTCATATAATTAGTTTGACGCTGCAAACTATCGGATTCGGACTATTCGGTACTTGAAGTTTGTCGGTGTTCTTGGTCGCTGGCATCTGACGTTGACCCTTCTTCCAAAATAATCTGACGGTAACTGCTTCCCTACAGTTCACGGTCCACTAACGGTTTCGGATTCGGTCAAACAAGTGTCAACCTTCTTCCAAGAACTTTGACAGTTTTCGATATTCCATCGATGTCGGCTCAATTCTGCAATGATGCTGGATCAATACGGTCCCCTTCGGTCTGCCAAGTTGCTTCGTATATCCATACCCCCAACATCCAAAAGGCATTCAGGAAGGGCTCGGACCCCCTCCAACGTCATGCTCACTAAAACAAAATCCGGTACCCAGTGAAGCCACGACAAACGTCTTACCATCCCAGGCAGACGCCCCTTTGGCGGAATATATCAGGAATACGAAGTGTGACAGGATCCTCGAACTAGTATTCTCGATCCTCATAATAATTCCGGTATGCAGTCTCTCGCCACTGTCACCATTTAGACATTCTTCAAGTTTCTCCATCAAATTCCATCTCCTGGGGTTCATCACGAAGTGGTTTGGTGATCAGTCAGTACCTATAAACATACGGTATATGGGGCGGTAAACGGGGTTTCGGGCAGTAAAGGGTTCGGTCGGTCGGTAGGAAATACGGTCGGTCGGTAAAAGATACGGTCGGTCGGTAATGGTTTATACTCACTCCGCTTGTGGCTTTTTGTACTCGTCCTGTATTATTGCTGCGATGGTATTCTCACACGGGGTTCCTTACTCCAACATAGCTCTCTTCTTCCTCATCCTGTCATGGAAACGTCTCGGTGAATTCGGCAACATTCCTTCAACAATGGTCCTCCAATAACGGTCTTACAACAACGGTCGCTGCTCAACAATGGTCCACCAATAACGGACAACCAACAACGGTCCATTTCCTCGTCCTGTCCTTGCAACGTCTTCAAACAACGGTCCCTGCTCGGGCGCCATTTTGTGACGTGCTCCCGTTTCTACCAAACTGCGTTGCCATCGTTTACCTTCGGAAGTAGAGATCTCGGGCGCCACCTCTAGTTTAAAGTGTTGAGGACACTAGGGTACCCATAGGCGGTGTCCTATGGGGTCCGGGAGCTACTAGCCAGAGAAGGTTATGTCCAGGGGTCAGTTGTTTGTACCTAACTAAATATTCCCTAACTCTGAAAAATACTCAAATATTTCTTAGGAAAAGAAAACACACAATTATAATAACATCTTTATTCGGTAAACGGTAAATAACGGCAGTCATAAAATACACCATGATATAATAAATACAATGTGAGGAAAGAGGGTGAGCGGGCGGTGAGAAGGTTGAAGCGGGATGTAACATGCAGCATTATGTCGGCGGTGAGAGCTCTCAGAAAAATAAGCAATAGAATACATACAAGCGGTATTAAAAAGAGGTAATGTTAGTCGAATGAAAGTGCAAGCGGAAAATTAATCAAGAAATAGTAAGTAACGGTACGGAAGCGAAGGTTCTAACATGAGCAAGTTCCTAACAAACAAAATTCCCAAAAATGACATCCTTATTTACTGGCATACCTCGGTTCACATCTACAGGCTATATTAACAACAATCGGTTTTACGGACAGGCGGTAAAAGGAAATTAGTGCGGTACCAGGGAAAGCATATGCGCCGTTTCAAGCTAGCATACACCCACCCTAATGCTCTGAACCACGAGGTCCATGCACGCCTTTTGAAGCTAGGGCATGCACCTCGATATTCCGGAGCGGCACACGGTGAGGGAGGATAAAGGGAGGCATTTACAAGACTGCATATGGGCCGTTTCAAGCTAACATACGCGTTTTTGCACATCAGAACTCCGGGATATCATGCAGGCCGTTTCAAGCTACTACACAACCTCCGGGGGCTCAAATGATGCCAGAAGGGTACAACAAGACGGTGTATGGGCCGTTTCAAGCTAACATACAACCTCTTGAAGGTTCAGAATTTCAGGGCGTCATGCAGGCCGTTTCAAGCTACTACACAACCCCCAGAAACTCGGACGGTGGCGGAAGGGCATAACAAGACAGTGTATGTGCCGTTTCAAGCTAACATACACCCTCTTGTCGACTCAGAGTTTCAGAACTTCATGCAGGCCTTTTGAAGCTACTACACAACGTCCAGGAACTCGAGTAACACTAGAGAGGATAATACAAGACAATATATGCGCCGTTTCAAGCTAGCATACACCATCTCGCAATCTCAGAATTCTCACAAGTCATGCAGGCCGTTTGAAGCTACTACACAACCTCTGCGAATTCGAGCGGCGGAAGGACGGGAAAATACAACAGGAGAAATACATTATAAATATCAAAGCCAGCAAATAAGAATTAAAACAATCATACCTAAACTGAACTTGCCCCTGCAGAACCCTCTGGTGGCACTTACTTCTGGACGGTCTGGTCGGCTATTACTTCTGGAGTAGTGGTCAAGACGTTATGTTTAATTCGACTGATTTATTCAGCGGAAAATCCCGCATTTTAAACCTTTCGGACACGTGTGGCCGGTAACAGTTGACTCCGCCCCACGTGTGCGGTATCAAGAAATCGCGATCTAATTTGCCGTACATCTTCAGCGCGGAGATAAGAATTCCCGATTTCCGTCAACTTGAATTGAACGAAACCAAATAATGATAGAAATTATTTTGCTTCGTTACATCCCCCTCCTTCTTCGGGTAGAAAAGAGGAAGCTGAGCTTTCTCTTTTCTTTTGTTTTATAGATCTGAAACAAAACAAATGGTAGAGATGCATTTTAATAGTAAATACAATATAAGACGGTAATGTTCTAATGTTCGATATTCCATATCGGAAGTCCAGCCGCGGTCACTCGCACCAAGTCGCACTGCACACCGCGGGACACCGTTTTCCACTCGATCTTCATGGGCGGCTTGATCGGCGGTGTTGGACGACACTTGCACCGGTCGGATCGAATTCCCACTCGTCCACACCGGGAGCAGAACAGCCGGAATTGGGCGGTACATCTGCGGCGGTCGTGGCCAGGGTACCCACATCGCCAGCACAATTCGTAGTCCCCGACTGGTAGGAAAATCGGTACCTGTTCATCCATGGTACCTCTGGTTCTGGAAGCTTTGGGCCTGGCGGACTTATTCTTCGAGGCGGTTTCCTCAATAGCAGCCACGGTGTCATCTCTACTCTCGGGCGGCGGTAGTTGTACGGGGGTGGACCCCGCGCTACAGGCGGCCTGGGGCGGTATCTCTTCCGAAATTTCCACATCCTCGTGGAGCACCAATACAAAATTTTCAGCATCCATTCTCCCTGAAACATGCATTAAACAAAAAAAAATTAACGGCGGAGTTAAAATGCTAAAGCCACCCTACGGAGAGAAAAATAGCCCGGCTGCAAAAAGGCAAATGGGGTGGGAAAAGCAACAAACGGTATAACGGAAAAACATCTCTATAATAATAAACAAAAACAACTTATAATGTACTGGTGATATTCACACATCCGGAGGAATTCGGACCCAGCGGGAGCCGGAAGCCATGGGGACCTTTATCCGGTAATATTTGTCGTGTGGCCAGTCCTTGGGTCGAAGGAATTTGGCCAACGACCGTACCATGGGGGTCCAGTTGCTGGAGCCGGGCGGTAGGGCGGCAATCATCCTGCCGAATTCTTCTATTAACTCTTCCCTTGTTGGTGGCGGCGGTGGCGTCGGCGGCAGGGGGCTTATTGGCCTCACCCCCACTCCGACCAACTGGGAAATTGGCGGGGTCAGCGGCCTCGGTAACGTAGCCATTTTCAGCGGCTTGGTGGAACGGATCCCTGTGCCAGGGGTTGGGGTCGGTGGCGGAGGCGGCAGGCATGGCTTCGGCTTCGGCTTACGGAACGGAGGTGTCCTAGGTCTCCCATTTATGACGCTTTTACGGGCTTTCGGCATTGCTGTAACATAAGAACAAAATATTTCGGGCCATCTTTCATGTGAATCTGATTCGATCAATCTTCCTCTCTCCTTGGGTAAAACATTGACTATTGGTGAATTTATTCGGTATACGGAAAATTTGGGGGCCGGCTCTAGTGATGAAATCGTCGATAGCTCTAGGAAGATGGTGTTCCCGCTTCATCCCCCTGTCACAACGGAACACCTTCAGGCTCTTACGACAAAAAAAAAATTTACCTTTCGACATAATGATATAATTCCCGATCGGTCGGTATGGTTTGGAAAGGTTTCTGGGTGCGGATAGGTACGTTCGGTTTTAACGGAACTGGCGGATTCGGCAGAGACTGACCACTCTCGATGAACCTGAATAACCTTTTTCGCTTTTCCTCGACGGTTCCCTTTCGGTCTAAATGAAACTTGTCCAATTCTACGTCCAGTTCCTCCTTTGTCAACTGGCAAATCCAACTGGTACGTAGATCGCTGTTAACGGTATTCGGTACAGTTTCGGTGTCCTTTTTCATATAATTAGTTTGACGCTGCAAACTATCGGATTCGGACTATTCGGTACTTGAAGTTTGTCGGTGTTCTTGGTCGCTGGCATCTGACGTTGACCCTTCTTCCAAAATAATCTGACGGTAACTGCTTCCCTACAGTTCACGGTCCACTAACGGTTTCGGATTCGGTCAAACAAGTGTCAACCTTCTTCCAAGAACTTTGACAGTTTTCGATATTCCATCGATGTCGGCTCAATTCTGCAATGATGCTGGATCAATACGGTCCCCTTCGGTCTGCCAAGTTGCTTCGTATATCCATACCCCCAACATCCAAAAGGCATTCAGGAAGGGCTCAGACCCCCTCCAACGTCATGCTCACTAAAACAAAATCCGGTACCCAGTGAAGCCACGACAAACGTCTTACCATCCCAGGCAGACGCCCCTTTGGCGGAATATATCAGGAATACGAAGTGTGACAGGATCCTCGAACTAGTATTCTCGATCCTCATAATAATTCCGGTATGCAGTCTCTCGCCACTGTCACCATTTAGACATTCTTCAAGTTTCTCCATCAAATTCCATCTCCTGGGGTTCATCACGAAGTGGTTTGGTGATCAGTCAGTACCTATAAACATACGGTATATGGGGCGGTAAACGGGGTTTCGGGCAGTAAAGGGTTCGGTCGGTCGGTAGGAAATACGGTCGGTCGGTAAAAGATACGGTCGGTCGGTAATGGTTTATACTCACTCCGCTTGTGGCTTTTTGTACTCGTCCTGTATTATTGCTGCGATGGTATTCTCACACGGGGTTCCTTACTCCAACATAGCTCTCTTCTTCCTCATCCTGTCATGGAAACGTCTCGGTGAATTCGGCAACATTCCTTCAACAATGGTCCTCCAATAACGGTCTTACAACAACGGTCGCTGCTCAACAATGGTCCACCAATAACGGACAACCAACAACGGTCCATTTCCTCGTCCTGTCCTTGCAACGTCTTCAAACAACGGTCCCTGCTCGGGCGCCATTTTGTGACGTGCTCCCGTTTCTACCAAACTGCGTTGCCATCGTTTACCTTCGGAAGTAGAGATCTCGGGCGCCACCTCTAGTTTAAAGTGTTGAGGACACTAGGGTACCCATAGGCGGTGTCCTATGGGGTCCGGGAGCTACTAGCCAGAGAAGGTTATGTCCAGGGGTCAGTTGTTTGTACCTAACTAAATATTCCCTAACTCTGAAAAATACTCAAATATTTCTTAGGAAAAGAAAACACACAATTATAATAACATCTTTATTCGGTAAACGGTAAATAACGGCAGTCATAAAAATACACCATGATATAATAAATACAATGTGAGGAAAGAGGGTGAGCGGGCGGTGAGAAGGTTGAAGCGGGATGTAACATGCAGCATTATGTCGGCGGTGAGAGCTCTCAGAAAAATAAGCAATAGAATACATACAAGCGGTATTAAAAAGCGGTAATGTTAGTCGAATGAAAGTGCAAGCGGAAAATTAATCAAGAAATAGTAAGTAACGGTACGGAAGCGAAGGTTCTAACATGAGCAAGTTCCTAACAAACAAAATTCCCAAAAATGACATCCTTATTTACTGGCATACCTCGGTTCACATCTACAGGCTATATTAACAACAATCGGTTTTACGGACAGGCGGTAAAAGGAAATTAGTGCGGTACCAGGGAAAGCATATGCGCCGTTTCAAGCTAGCATACACCCACCCTAATGCTCTGAACCACGAGGTCCATGCACGCCTTTTGAAGCTAGGGCATGCACCTCGATATTCCGGAGCGGCACACGGTGAGGGAGGATAAAGGGAGGCATTTACAAGACTGCATATGGGCCGTTTCAAGCTAACATACGCGTTTTTGCACATCAGAACTCCGGGATATCATGCAGGCCGTTTCAAGCTACTACACAACCTCCGGGGGCTCAAATGATGCCAGAAGGGTACAACAAGACGGTGTATGGGCCGTTTCAAGCTAACATACAACCTCTTGAAGGTTCAGAATTTCAGGGCGTCATGCAGGCCGTTTCAAGCTACTACACAACCCCCAGAAACTCGGACGGTGGCGGAAGGGCATAACAAGACAGTGTATGTGCCGTTTCAAGCTAACATACACCCTCTTGTCGACTCAGAGTTTCAGAACTTCATGCAGGCCTTTTGAAGCTACTACACAACGTCCAGGAACTCGAGTAACACTAGAGAGGATAATACAAGACAATATATGCGCCGTTTCAAGCTAGCATACACCATCTCGCAATCTCAGAATTCTCACAAGTCATGCAGGCCGTTTGAAGCTACTACACAACCTCTGCGAATTCGAGCGGCGGAAGGACGGGAAAATACAACAGGAGAAATACATTATAAATATCAAAGCCAGCAAATAAGAATTAAAACAATCATACCTAAACTGAACTTGCCCCTGCAGAACCCTCTGGTGGCACTTACTTCTGGACGGTCTGGTCGGCTATTACTTCTGGAGTAGTGGTCAAGACGTTATGTTTAATTCGACTGATTTATTCAGCGGAAAATCCCGCATTTTAAACCTTTCGGACACGTGTGGCCGGTAACAGTTGACTCCGCCCCACGTGTGCGGTATCAAGAAATCGCGATCTAATTTGCCGTACATCTTCAGCGCGGAGATAAGAATTCCCGATTTCCGTCAACTTGAATTGAACGAAACCAAATAATGATAGAAATTATTTTGCTTCGTTACACCTGATCGGATGAACAGAGACCGATTTATTTTCATTAATAAATGAAAAAATGTCATTTTTCATCTTCTCGCAAGTTTATTCGATATATTTCCAAAACGGTAGGTTATGGAAAAAAGTGGTCGATAGGGCGTTTGTAGAGAATCAATTTACCTATATAATGAGGTATTAATCATTCTGATCAGATGAACAGAGACCGATTTATTTTCATTAATAGATGAAAAAATATCATTTTCCATCTCCTCCCAAGTTTATTCGATATATTTTCGAAACGGTGGGTTATGGAAAAAAGTGGTCAATAGGGCGTTTGTAGAGAATTAATTTACCTATAAAATGAGTTATTAATCATTCTGATCGGATGAACAGAGACCGATTTATTTTCATTAATAGATGAAAAAATGTCATTTTTCCATCTCCTCCCAAGTTTATTCGATATATTTTCAAAACGGTAGGTTATGGAAAAAAGTGGTCAATAGGGCGTTCGTAGAGAATTAATTTACCTATATAATGAGGTATTAATCATTCTGATCAGATGAACAGAGACCGATTTATTTTCATCAATAGATGAAAAAATATCATTTTCCATCTCCTCCCAAGTTTATTTGATATATTTTCAAAACGGTAGGTTATGGAGAAAAGTGGTCAATAGGGCTTTTGTAGAGAATTAATATTCCTATATAATGAGATATTAGTCATTCTGATCGGATGAACAGAGACCGATTTATTTTCATTAATAGATGAAAAAATGTCATTTTCCATCTCCTCCCAAGTTTATTCGATATATATATAAAACGGTAGGTTATGGAGAAAAGTGGTCAATAGGGCTTTTGTAGAGAATTAATATACCTATATAATGAGGTATAAGTCATTCTGATCGGATAAACAGAGACCGATTTACTTTCATAAATAGATGAAAAAATGTCATTTTCCATCTCCTCCCAAGTTTATTCGATATATTTTCGAAACGGTGGGTTATGGAAAAAAGTGGTCAATAGGGCGTTCGTAGAGAATTAATTTACCTATAAAATGAGGTATTTATCATCCTGATCGGATGAACAGAGACCGATTTATTTTCATTAATAAATGAAAAAATGTCATTTTTCATCTTCTCGCAAGTTTATTCGATATATTTCCAAAACGGTAGGTTATGGAAAAAAGTGGTCGATAGGGCGTTTGTAGAGAATCAATTTACCTATATAATGAGGTATTAATCATTCTGATCAGATGAACAGAGACCGATTTATTTTCATTAATAGATGAAAAAATATCATTTTCCATCTCCTCCCAAGTTTATTCGATATATTTTCGAAACGGTGGGTTATGGAAAAAAGTGGTCAATAGGGCGTTTGTAGAGAATTAATTTACCTATGAAATGAGTTATTAATCATTCTGATCGGATGAACAGAGACCGATTTATTTTCATTAATAGATGAAAAAATGTCATTTTTCCATCTCCTCCCAAGTTTATTCGATATATTTTCAAAACGGTAGGTTATGGAAAAAAGTGGTCAATAGGGCGTTCGTAGAGAATTAATTTACCTATAAAATGAGGTATTCAACATTCTGATCAGATGAACAAAGACCGATTTATTTTCATTAATAAATGAAAAAATGTCATTTTCCATCTCCTCCCAAGTTTATTCGATATATTTTCAAAACGGTAGGTTATGGAAGAAATTGGTCAATGGGGCGTTTGTAGAGAATTAATTCACCTATATAATGAGGTATTAATCATTCTGATCAGATGAACAGAGACCGATTTATTTTCATCAATAGATGAAAAAATATCATTTTCCATCTCCTCCCAAGTTTATTCGATATATTTTCGAAACGGTGGGTTATGGAAAAAATTGGTCAATAGGGCGTTTGTAGAGAATTAATTTACATATAAAATGAGGTTTTAATCATTCTGATCGGATGAACAGAGACCGATTTATTTTCATTAATAGATGAAAAAATGTCATTTTTCCATCTCCTCCCAAGTTAATTCGATATATTTTCAAAATGGTGGGTTATAGAAAAAATGATCAAGAAGGTGTTCGAAGAGAATTAATTTACCTATAAAATGAGGTATTAATCATTCTGATCGGATGAACAGAGACCGATTTATTTTCATTAATAGATGAAAAAATGTCATTTTTCCATCTCCTCCCAAGTTAATTCGATATATTTTCAAAATGGTGGGTTATGGAAAAAAGTGGGCTATAGTGCGTTTGTAGAGAATTAATTTACCTATATAATGAGGTATTAATCATTCTGATCAGATGAACAGAGACCGATTTATTTTCATCAATAGATGAAAAAATATCATTTTCCATCTCCTCCCAAGTTTATTCGATATATTTTCGAAACGGTGGTTTATGGAAAAAACTGGTCAATAGGACGTTTGTAGAGAATTAATTTACCTATAAAATGAGGTATTAATCATTCTGATCGGATGAACAGAGACCGATTTATTTTCATTAATAGATGAGAAAATGTCATTTTTCCATCTCCTCCCAAGTTAATTCGATATATTTTCAAAATGGTGGGTTATAGAAAAAATGATCAAGAAGGCGTTCGAAGAGAATTAATTTACCTATAAAATGAGGTATTAATCATTCTGATCGGATGAACAGAGACCGATTTATTTTCATTAATAGATGAAAAAATGTCATTTTTCATCTCCTCCCAAGTTTATTCGATATATTTTCAAAACGGTAGGTTATGGAAAAAAGTGGGCTATAGTGCGTTTGTAGAGAATTAATTTACCTATATAATGAGGTATTAATCATTCTGATCGGATGAACAGAGACCGATTTATTTTCATTAATAAATTGAAAAATGTCATTTTCCATCTCCTCCCAAATTTATTCGATATATTTTCAAAACGGTAGGTTATGGAAAAAAGTGGTCAAGAAGACGTTTGTAGAGAATTAATTTACCTATATAATGAGGTATTAATCATTCTGATCGGATGAACAGAGGCCGATTTATTTTCATTAATAGATGAAAAAATGTCATTTTTCCATCTCCCCCCAAGTTTATTCGATATATTCTCAAAACGGTAGGTTATTGAAAAAAGTGGTCAATAGGGCGTTCGTAGAGAATTAATTTACCTATAAAATGAGGTCATTTTCCATCTCCTCCCAAGTTGATTCGTTACATCTCTCATAACATACCGTAAAAAAATCGTAAAATCCCGTTACAGGTCGTAACTTTCCGTAACATGTCTTCACATCTCGTATCATTTCGTTACATCTCGTAACATGACGTAACAAATCGTAACATGACGTACCATCCCGTAATAGGTCATAACATTCCGTAACAGGTCGTAACATTACGTAACATCTCGTAACATGCCGTAACATCTCGTATCATTCCGTTGTTACGGAATGATACGAGGTGTTTCTCGTAACATGCCTTAACATTTCGTAACATTCCGTAACATCTTGTTACATACCGTAAAAAGTCGTAACATCCCGTAACAGGTCGTAACATGACGTAACATCTCGTAACATACCGTAACAACTCGTTACATGACGTAACATCTCGTTACATCCCGTAACAAACAGTTCGTAATATGCCGTTACATACCGTGATATCTCGTAACATGCCGTAACATCTCGTAACATGTAGTAACTTTGTTACCAAAAGAGATACAGAAAAATGTTTTCTACAAAAATTTCACAAAGTCCACCGATGAAAAAAAACTAAGAATGACCAAAACACATGGAGTAACTGACCCCTCGAACCCGAATGAGAATCGAGGCAGACCCAGTGAGCAACGTTTATACTCCATACAATCCCAACCCACTCCCAACCAATCCTTTCAAGCAGTTGTATGAAGCAACTATGGTTTTACTGGCCCGTCGAACCTGAATACGGATCGAGGCAGACCCAGTGAGCAACGTAAGTATTCCATACAATCCAAACCCACTCCTCAAAAATCCATCTCTGGCCAATATGAAGTAACTAAGGTTTTACTGGCCCCTCGATTCTGAATACGGATCGAGGCAGAACCAGTGAGCAACGTAAGTATTCCATACAATCCAAACCCACTCCTCAAAAATCCATCTCTGGCCAATATGAAGTAACTATAATTTTACTGGCCCCTTGAACCCGAACACGGATCAAGGCAGACCCAGTGAGCAATATTAGTACTGCATATAACCCAACCCACCCCTTATCATTCCCTCTCGGTCTAATGTATTGAGTAACTATGGTTTACTGGCCCCTCGAACCCGAATACGGATCGAGGCAGACCCAGTGAGCAATATTAGTACTGCTTATAACCCAACCCACTCCTTAACAATCCTTCTCAGGCTAATGTATGAAGTAACTTTGATTTCACTGGCCCCTCGTACCCGAAAACGGACCCGGGGTATACCCAGTGAGCAATATTAGCACATCGTACGACCAGGCCAAAGAAGATGTGGAGTAACTATGGCTTAACTGGCCCTCGAACCCGAAAGAGAATCGTGGCAGACCCAGTGAGCAACGTTAGTAATCCATACAATCCCAACCCACTCCTTACCAATCCATCGGGTTAATATACGATGTACCTAAGGTTTTACTGGCCCCTCGAACCAGAATACGGATTGAGGCAGACCCAGTGAGCAACGCTAGTACTCCATATAACCCAACCCACTCCTAACAACTCCTTTCCTAGCAGAATTATGAAGTAACTAGGGTTTTACTGGCCCCTCAAACCGGAGGACGGATCGAGGCAGTCTAAGTAGTAAACTAGTAAGTTGAATTTTTACACAATCAATTGCAGCAAAAGAATGATGAATCGCACTACCTGATCTGCCACATATAAAGGCAAAAATTGATAAAATCAGATGGTATTGAAAGCAACCATTGTATCTGCCGAACAAATCTACTGAGGAACTGTGAAATTGAATATTTAAAATGTTCTGTTTTGAAGAAACTGACTGAACTACTCAGTACAGTGTGAAATCGATATAATTTCATTTACCGAAGAAATGAGATTCTGAAAACTAGAATGAGAACAAAAATGAAATGAATCTCCCAAACTTCTCAGATTCTGAATGAGCTTGATATGCTAGTTTTCGAAATTACCATAGGTTTGAACATTTACTACAGAGTAGTTCGAATATCTGAATATCTCAAAAATTTATTTTTATAGATTCGCAATTGATTGGTTAGTACATACATGTGATCTCATGCTTTCATTTCTAATTAAATTGCATCAGTTCTTATTCTTCTTTGAGACAGATATAAAAGACTTGATTAAATCAATTTTTATCTATGAAATATATATATTGTCTGATGTATTTCCATTAAATCCTTTAAATTGAATTAGAAATGAAAGCATGAGAATGAATTTTCACACAATCAATTGCAACAGAAGAATGATGAATCGCACAACCTGATCTGCCACATAGAAAGGTAAAAATTGATAAAATAAAATGGTATTGAAGGAAACCAATGTATCTTCTGAACAAATCTATTGCGGAACTATGAAAGAGAATATTTGAAATGTTCAGTTTTGAAAAAACTGACTGAACTACTCAGTACAGTGTGAAATCGATATAATTTTATCTACCGAAGAAATGAGATTCTGAAAACTAGAATGAGAATAAACGAACAAAGTGAATTATGAAACTCCTCAACTTCACAGCTTCTGAATGAGCTTGATATGTTAGTTTTCGAAATTACCATTGGTTTGAACGGTTACTACTACTAGTTCGAATTGTTCAGATCTGAATACTCAAAAATTAATTTTTTAGTTTCGCAATTGATTGGTTTGTACATACATGTGATCTCATGTTTAATTACCAATTAAATTTCATCAGTTTTTATTCTTCCATGAGCCAGATAAAAAAGGCTTGATTAAATCAATATTTATCTATGAAATATAGTCTGATCTGGTGATATGCCGCAAAGAAAGATGAGAATTGATTAAATGAAGCCCTCTGCATCTTGACTTGGAAATGAAAGCATGGAATGAATTTTTACACAATCGATTGCAACAAAAGAATGATGAATCGTACTACCTGATCTGCCACATTGAAAAGTAAAAATTGATAAAATCAATTGGAATTGAATGCAACAAATCTATTGAGGAACTATGAACTTAATTATTTGAAATATTCAGTTCTGAAGAAACTGACTGAACTACTCAGTACAGTGTGAAATCGATATAACTTCATCTTTACTACTCAACACATTTCGTAATTTATATATTTCTGGGAACAAAAATGTGAACAAACTAACAAGGTGAAGTATGAATCTCTCGAATACCAAAGATAAAGTGTTCTCTATAGAGAACACTTATAAGCTTATAAGCTTTGAACACCTTATTCTTCATTGTAACAGTTTGAAACATATACCACATTACGTTAGTTATTAGTTCGAATCCTCTTGATCTGAATATCTCAGTCATTTGATTTTATAGTTCATCAATAGATTTGTTAGTAGATAGGTTATTGGTGGCATGAATTTTTTTCAATTTTAATATTCATTGTTGGTTTTCAAGAATCTAAGAGTTTGAAAATGTTCTTACTATTGATTTCTATATTATAATTAAGTAAAAATTGGTTGTCCATATCTTTTAAGATTTCTAGTTGTTCGAGTAGTATTATTTCAAAGTAGTTATTTTCTCTCTGAAGTATTTTCAGATTGTCAAATGTGATATGAGGTATCGTTAAAATGTGTTGAATCGTTGAAATGGGTTGATTTCTTTTGTGTTTATTGTTTCTTGTTCTACTTTACGAGTTGTCATTCCTATGTGGAATAAAGGGAAGTTTGTGCATGTTATCTGATAGACTCCGCTGATTATTCAAGTTTAGATTTTAATTTCATTATCAATCATTACTCGACGTCAACCCGTAACCGGGTGAAAAGGCAAGTAATGTTGATTATCAGAAAAATATAAAAAAAATCTAAGTTGCATGATTTTAAAATAATGCGCATTTAAAAAAACACGCAAAATTCCACACCCTGTGACAGTCTTTTCGCTCCTGTTGCCACAAATATCAACTTTTTCCAACTTTTTTCTTTGCTCTGTAACCTTGAATAATGCTTGTCTGAACTGTAATCAAAATTTTGATACCAGCTGCTCTAGGTTTCATAAAAATAGGGCTTACCTCTCAGAAAAAAATTCGAAATAAACAATTGCCTAGTTTCAACTGACTGTATTGAAAAAAAATGTACTACGTAGGTTTGGCACGTTTTTTCAAAAGTTGACGCATTTAGTGAGTATTCCGAAATGGTATAACACTTGTTTAATTGTAGCTGCCATAGTTCAAATTTATTTTCGATTGCCTTTGAATACACTTTTTCGTTAACTGCTTCCAATGGGTTCAAGTCCGGTGAACGGGCCGGCCACGAGATTGGACCAGAAAGTCCGATCCATCTTCCGGGAAAAAATGTTATCAGAAAAAAAAATTTCCAGAGAAAATAATTTTTCCAGAAAAAAATTTTCCTGAGAAATTTCTCTGAAATTTTTTTTTTCTGGTAACATTTTTTCCTGGAAGATGGATCGGACGTTCTGGTCCAATCTCGTGGCCGGCTCGTTCACCGGACTTGAACCCATTGGACTCTATTACTGGGAAGCAGTTAACGAAAAAGTGTATTCAAAGGCAATCGAAAATAAATTTGAACTATGGCAGCTACAATTAAACAAGTATTATACCATTTTGGAATCCTCACTAAATGCGCCAACTTTTGAAAAAACATGCCAAACCTACGTAGTACTTTTTTTTTCAATACAGTCAGTTGAAACTAGGCAATTGTTTATTTCGATTTTTTTTTTCTGAGAAGTAAGCCCAATTTTTATGAAACCTAGAGCAGCTGGTATCAAAATTTTGATTACAGTTTAGACAAGCATTATTCAAGGTTACACAGCAAAGAAAAAAGTTGGAAAAAGTTGATATTTGTGGCAACAGGAGCGAAAAGACTGTCACAGGGTGTGGAATTTTGCGTGTTTTTTTAAATGCGCATTATTTTAAAATCATGCAACTTGAATTTTTTTTTATATTTTTCTGACAACCAGCATTACTTGCCTTTTCACCCGGTTCCGGGTTGACGTCGAGTAATGGGACACCCTGTATATCGAATAAACTTGGGGGGAGATGAAAAAATGACAATAAATCGGTCTCTGTTCATCCGATCAGAATGATTAATACCTCATTTTATAGGTGAATTAATTCTCTACAAACGCCCTATTGACCACATTTTTCCTAAACCACCGTTTCGAAAATATATCGAATGAACTTGGGAGGAGATGGAAAAATGACATTTTTTCATCTATTAATGAAAATAAATCGGTCTCTGTTCATCCGATCAAAATGATTAATACCTCATTTTATAGGTAAATTCATTCTCTACAAACGCCCTATTGACCACTTTTTTCCATAACCCACCGACTCGAAAATATATCGAATAAACTTGGGAGGAGATGGAAAATGATATTTTTTCATATATTAATGAAAATAAATCGGTCTCTGTTCATCTGATCAGAATGACTAATACTTCATTTTTTAGGTAAATTGATTCTCCACAAAAGCCCTATTGACCACTTTTCTCCGTAACCTACCGTTTTGAAGAGATGGAAAATGACATTTTTTCATCTATTAATGGAAATAAATCGGTCTCTGATCATCAGATCATTTTTTAGGTAAATTAATTCTCTACAAACGCCCTATAGACCACTTTTTTCCATAACCTACTGTTTTGAAAATATATCGAATAAACTTGGGAAGAGATGAAAAATGACATTTTTTCATCCATTAATGAAAATAAATCGGTTTCTGTTCATCCGATCAGAATGATTAATACCTCATTTTATAGGTAAATTAATTCTCTACGAACGCCCTATTGACCACTTTTTTTCATAACCCACCGTTTCGAAAATATATCGAATAAACTTGGGAGGAGATGGACAAATGACATTTTTTCATCTATTAATGAAAATAAATCGGTCTCTGTTCATCCGATCAGAATAATTAATACCTCATTTTATAGGTAAATTAATTCTCTACAAACGCCCTATTGACCACTTTTCTCCATAACCCACCGTTTCGAAAATATATCGAATAAACTTGGGAGGAGATGGAAAATGATATTTTTTCATCTATTGATGAAAATAAATCGGTCTCTGTTCATCTGATCAGAATGATTGATACCTCATTATATGGGTAAATTAATTCTCTACAAACGCCTCATTGACCACTTTTTTCCATAACCTACCGTTTTGAAAATATATCGAATAAACTTGGAAGGAGATGGAAAATGACATTTTTTCATCTATTAATGAAAATAAATCGGCCTCTGTTCATCTGATCAGAATGTTAAATACCTCATTTTATAGGTAAATTAATTCTCTACGAACGCCCTATTGACCACTTTTTTCCATAACCTACCGTTTTGAAAAAATATCGAATAAACTTGGGAGGAGATGGAAAATGATATTTTTTCATCTATTAATGAAAATAAATTGGTCTCTGTTCATCTGATCAGAATGATTAATAATTCATTATATAGGTAAATTAATTCTCTACAAACGCCCTATTGATGCCATGATGAATACATCAAAAGATATGGCAGGTTGAAGATGAAATCGCATCAAAATGTCTCCGAGGTAGGCACAAGGCGGCTAGGAGATGGTACCGAAGTGTGAGGGATGTTTTGTATGAATGTATTTTGGATTGCCTATGACCGTATGTTTATGACCACACATCAGATCAACAGATGGCGCTGAAGTCGTTATTCAGGTTATTCATCTACTCTGCAACTAAACGGCTCGATCGAATTGAATGAATTTTTGTGTATACAGAACAACGTCTGTTGGGTCTGCTAGTTCGATATATTTTCGAAACGGTGGGTTATGGAAAAAAGTGATCAATAGGGCGTTTGTAGAGAATTAATTTACCTATAAAATGAGGTATTAATCATTCTGATCGTATGAACAGAGACCGATTTATTTTCATTAATAGATGAAAAAATGTCATTTTTCCATCTCCTCCCAAGTTTATTCGATATATTTTCAAAACGGTAGGTTATGGAAAAAAGTGGCAAAGGGGCGTTTGTAGAGAATTAATTTACCTATAAAATGAGGTATTAATCATTCTGATCGGATGAACAGAGGCCGATTTATTTTCATTAATAGATGAAAAAATGTCATTTTCCATCTCCTCCCAAGTTTATTCGATATATTTTCGAAACGGTGGGTTATGGAAAAAAGTGGTCAATAAGGCGTTTGTAGAGAATTAATTTACCTATAATATGAGGTATTAATCATTCTGATCGGATGAACAGAGACCGATTTATTTTCGATAATAGAAGAAAAAATGTCATTTTTCCATCTCCTCCCAAGTTTATTCGATATATTTTCGAAACGGTGGGTTATGGAAAAAAGTGGTCAATAAGGCGTTTGTAGAGAATTAATTTACCTATAATATGAGGTATTAATCATTCTGATCGGATGAACAGAGACCGATTTATTTTCGATAATAGAAGAAAAAATGTCATTTTTCCATCTCCTCCCAAGTTTATTCGATATATTTTCAAAACGGTAGGTTATGGAAAAAAGTGGTCAATGAGGCGTTTGTAGAGAATTAATTTACCTATAAAATGAGGTATTAATCATTCTGATCGGATGAACAGAGACCGATTTATTTTCATTAATAGATGAAAAAATGTCATTTTTCCATCTCCTCCCAAGTTTATTCGATATATTTCAAAACGGTGGGTTATGGAAAAAAGTGATCAATAAGGCGTTTGTAGAGAATTAATTTACCTATAAAATGAGGTATTAATCATTCTGATCGTATGAACAGAGACCGATTTATTTTCATTAATAGATGAAAAAATGTCATTTTCCATCTCCTCCCAAGTTTATTCGATATATTTTCAAAACGGTAGGTTATGGAAAAAAGTGGTCAATAGGGCGTTTGTAGAGAATTAATTACCTATAAAATGAGGTATTAATCATTCTGATCGGATGAACAGAGACCGATTCATTTTCATTAATAGATGAAAAAATGTCATTTTCCATCTCCTCCCAAGTTTATTCGATATATTTTCAAAACGGTGGGTTATGGAAAAAAGTGGTCAATAGGGCGTTTGTAGAGAATTAATTTACCTATAAAATGAGGTATTAATCATTCTGATCGGATGAACAGAGACCGATTTATTTTCGATAATAGAAGAAAAAATGTCATTTTTCCATCTCCTCCCAAGTTTATTCGATATATTTTCAAAACGGTAGGTTATGGAAAAAAGTGGTCAATGAGGCGTTTGTAGAGAATTAATTTACCTATAAAATGAGGTATTAATCATTCTGATCGGATGAACAGAGACCGATTTATTTTCATTAATAGATGAAAAAATGTCATTTTCCATCTCCTCCCAAGTTTATTCGATATATTTTCAAAACGGTAGGTTATGGAAAAAAGTGGTCAATAGGGCGTTGTAGAGAATTAATTTACCTATAAATGAGGTATTAATCATTCTGATCGGATGAACAGAGACCGATTTATTTTCATTAATAGATGAAAAAATGTCATTTTTCCATCTCCTCCCAAGTTTATTCGATATATTTTCAAAACGGTAGGTTATGAAAAAAGTGGTCAATGAGGCGTTGTAGAGAATTAATTTACCTATAAAATGAGGTATTAATCATTCTGATCGGATGAACAGAGACCGATTTATTTTCATTAATAGAGAAAAAATGTCATTTTCCATCTCCTCCCAAGTTTATTCGATATATTTCGAAACGGTGGGTTATGGAAAAAAGTGGTCAATAAGGCGTTTGTAGAGAATTAATTACCTATATAATGAGGTATTAATCATTCTGATCGATGAACAGAGACCGATTTATTTTCATAATAGAGAAAAAATGTCATTTTCCATCTCCTCCCAAGTTTATTCGATATATTTTCAAAACGGTAGGTTATGGAAAAAAGTGGTCAATAGGGCGTTTGTAGAGAATTAATTTACCTATAAAATGAGGTATTAATCATTCTGATCGGATGAACAGAGACCGATTTATTTTCATTAATAGATGAAAAAATGTCATTTTCCATCTCCTCCCAAGTTTATTCGATATATTTTCGAAACGGTGGGTTATGGAAGAAAGTGGTCAATGAGGCGTTTGTAGAGAATTAATTTACCTATAATATGAGGTATTAATCATTCTGATCGGATGAACAGAGACCGATTTATTTCGATAATAGAGAAAAATGTCATTTTTCCATCTCCTCCCAAGTTTATTCGATATATTTTCAAAACGGTAGGTTATGGAAAAAAGTGGTCAATAGGCGTTTGTAGAGAATTAATTTACCTATAAAATGAGGTATTAATCATTCTGATCGGATGAACAGAGACCGATTTATTTTCATTAATAGATGAAAAAATGTCATTTTCCATCTCCCCAAGTTTATTCGATATATTTTCAAAACGGTAGGTTATGGAAAAAGTGGTCAATAGCGTTTGTAGAGAATAATAATTTACCTAAAAAATGAGGTATTAATCATTCTGATCGGATGAACAGAGACCGATTTATTTTCATAATAGATGAAAAATGTCATTTTCCATCTCCTCCCAAGTTTATTCGATATATTTCAAAACGGTGGGTTATGGAAAAAAGTGATCAATAGGGCGTTTGTAGAGAATTAATTTACCTATAAAATGAGGTATTAATCATTCTGATCGTATGAACAGAGACCGATTTATTTTCATTAATAGATGAAAAAATGTCATTTTTCCATCTCCTCCCAAGTTTATTCGATATATTTTCAAAACGGTAGGTTATGGAAAAAAGTGGTCAATAGGGCGTTTGTAGAGAATTAATTTACCTATAAATGAGGTATAAATCATTCTGATCGGATGAACAGAGACCGATTTATTTTCATTAATAGATGAAAAAATGTCATTTTTCCATCTCCTCCCAAGTTTATTCGATATATTTTCAAAACGGTGGGTTATGGAAAAAAGTGGTCAATAGGCGTTTGTAGAGAATTAATTTACCTATAAAATGAGGTATTAATCATTCTGATCGGATGAACAGAGACCGATTTATTTTCATTAATAGATGAAAAAATGTCATTTTTCCATCTCCTCCCAAGTTTATTCGATATATTTTCAAAACGTAGGTTATGGAAAAAAGTGGTCAATAGGCTTTGTAGAGAGAATTAATTTACCTATAAAATGAGGTATTAATAATATTCTGATCGGATGAACAGAGACGATTTATTTTCATAATAGATGAAAAAATGTCATTTCCATCTCCTCCCAAGTTTATTCGATATATTTTCGAAACGGTGGGTTATGGAAAAAAGTGGTCAATAGGGTTTGTAGAGAATTAATTTACCTATAAAATGAGGTATTATCATTCTGATCGGATGAACAGAGACCGATTTATTTTCATTAATAGATGAAAAAAAATGTCATTTTCCATCTCCTCCCAAGTTTATTCGATATATTTTCAAAACGGTAGGTTATGGAAAAAAGTGGTCAATAGGGCGTTTGTAGAGAATTAATTTACCTATAAAATGAGGTATTAATCATTCTGATCGGATGAACAGAGACCGATTTATTTTCATAATAGATGAAAAAATGTCATTTTTCCATCTCCTCCCAAGTTTATTCGATATATTTTCGAAAACGGTTGGTTTATGGAAAAAAGTGGTCAATAAGGCGTTTGTAGAGAATTAATTTACCTATAATATGAGGTATTAATCATTCTGATCGGATGAACAGAGACCGATTTATTTTCGATAATAGAAGAAAAATGTCATTTTTCCATCTCCTCCCAAGTTTATTCGATATATTTTCGAAACGGTGGGTTATGGAAAAAAGTGGTCAATAAGGCGTTTGTAGAGAATTAATTTACCTATAATATGAGGTATTAATCATTCTGATCGGATGAACAGAGACCGATTTATTTTCATTAATAGATGAAAAAATGTCATTTTTCCATCTCCTCCCAAGTTTATTCGATATATTTTCAAAACGGTAGGTTATGGAAAAAGTGGTCAATGAGGCGTTTGTAGAGAATTAATTTACCTATAAAATGAGGTATTAATCATTCTGATCGGATGAACAGAGACCGATTCATTTTCATTAATAGATGAAAAAATGTCATTTTCCATCTCCTCCCAAGTTTATTCGATATATTTCAAAACGGTGTGGTTATGGAAAAAGTGATCAATAAGGCGTTTGTAGAGAATTAATTTACCTATAAAATGAGGGTATTAATCATTCTGATCGTATGAACAGAGACCGATTTATTTTCATTAATAGATGAAAAAATGTCATTTTTCCATCTTCTCCCAAGTTTATTCGATATATTTTCAAAACGGTAGGTTATGGAAAAAAGTGGTCAATAGGCGTTTGTAGAGAATAATTTACCTATAAAATGAGGTATTAATCATTCTGATCGGATGAAACAGAGACCGATTTATTTTCATTAATAGATGAAAAAATGTCATTTTCCATCTCCTCCCAAGTTTATTCGATATATTTTCAAACGGTGGGTATGGAAAAAAGTGGTCAATAGGGCGTTTGTAGAGAATTAATTTACCTATAAAATGAGGTATAATCATTCTGATCGTATAAACAGAGACCGATTTATTTTCATTAATAGAGAAAAATGTCATTTTTCCATCTCCTCCCAAGTTTATTCGATATTTTCAAACGGTAGGTTATGGAAAAAAGTGGTCAATGAGGCGTTGTAGAGAATTAATTTACCTATAAATGAGGTATTAATCATTCTGATCGGATGAACAGAGACCGATTTATTTTCGATAATAGAAGAAAAAATGTCATTTTTCCATCTCCTCCCAAGTTATTCGATATATTTCAAAACGGTGGTTATGGAAAAAAGTGGTCAATAGGCGTTGTAGAGAATTAATTTACCTATAAAATGAGGTATTAATCATTCTGATCGTATGAACAGAGACCGATTTATTTTCATTAATAGATGAAAAAATGTCATTTTTCCATCTCCTCCCAAGTTTATTCGATATATTTTCGAAAACGGTGGGTTATGGAAAAAAGTGGTCAATAGGGCGTTTGTAGAGAATTAATTTACCTATAAAAGGAGGTATT
>CM024241.1:80744245-80807033 GCA_013421045.1 Propylea japonica
TCTCAGTATTCTGTGGTTGCCCATAGAAAGCTAATTTATTGTTTATTATTCATCATAACATAACCATAAATATTTGTACCCAATCAGAAATTCAGAAACTCTGGTCTGTATTATTTTGTGGAAAAAATATTGTGGGTTGTGAGTCGAAAAAATTGATATTGAAAATTTACGGCCCCAATTTAGTAAGTAGCGATTTTTTCGTAGAAATTCATCGTGTTTGTCTTCTTGTACACATCAACCGATATTTTATTAACTGTAGATAGAAGTTACATACAATGCAGGCTACTAATATCCTTGTTTTCACTTTGAGCAATGCTAATGTGGAAAGAGTAGTGGAAAGAGGTAAAAAATGTGTTAGGTGTTCAGTTAGAAATTGTAACAGTTTCCGTTATGCTGGGGAAGTCAAACCAAGTATTCGATACTTCCGATTCCCAAGACCAGATGATCCAGAACGACAGATGCAGTGGAAATTGGCTTGTGGTGACCCAAACATAATGATAAAAGATGCTTTGCAACTATATAACAGTAATCGAATTTGCAGTGAACATTTCGAACCTAGCCTAGCATTGAGTCCCAAACTGCCAAGACATGCAGTTCCAACATTGAATTTATTTCAAATAGCAAAAGTGTTGATGTTCAAACTCAAACCGATAATTTTGAGATGAATCATCAGATCAAAATTAAACAGTTAAAAAATTGTAGTACCAAGCTGGAGAGTCTAGACCAAACCAAGAGTACAAAAATTGAGCAGAATACTGAAGGTAGAATGTAAATGAATTTGATGAGAAAAATCTTTCATAAATTTCATCATTATTTTTCAGGCAAAGAACAAGAAATTGAAAGATTGACTTCTGCAATACGCCAGTTCGAGAATTGTTTTAAAGAATTACAATGCCGTCAAAAAATGTTAGAAGATAATTTGCCCTCAAGTAATGTAAAGTAGTACCGCTTGAGCCAATTTTGAAAAAATATGCTTCACAATTTGTGAGGAATATGCAGTTTGGAAGAAGAATTTGGCTCTACAAAATTGTTTTGTCATTGATACTGACGTCAGAAGATCCCTTATGCAGTATGTTTCATCAGTGGAGTAACTGATTATAGAAAAACAGCACCATTAGTCTCCTCAATACAACTTGTTAATCGAAAAATTGAAAAATATTTCTTTCAAGAGTCAATAGGAGAAAAAATGCAACAATTGAATCAGCTCAGAATTTGGAGAGTCATTATGGATGTTAATCTCCAGTCACTGAACATCATTATGTGTTCAGAGGGCTTACCTGCACTGCATTGAGAAAGGTGTATCCCCATCGACACTTCCCACCACAAAAGTTGACGATATCGCTAAGTAACATGCTTATCTATTATAGTGTTCGTTTTGAAGAGTTACGAGCTCCTGAGCTGTACCAGTACTTGTGCACAACACATGGCAAGCCATATTTCGAGCTTTTGAGTACTCAGGAGCACGAAACTCTTCAAAACTAATAGGCTATAAGTTATTTTATATTTTCCTATATGATATTGATTTTTGAGAGTACTTTGTGTA
Organism: Propylea japonica; assembly: GCA_013421045.1. Taxonomy (NCBI): domain Eukaryota; kingdom Metazoa; phylum Arthropoda; class Insecta; order Coleoptera; family Coccinellidae; genus Propylea; species Propylea japonica. The sequence goes on from CM024241.1 coordinate 80,745,789, forward strand.
TGGTTTTATGTAAAGGGTTTCCAATAAGAGGTTTTTTTTGATATTCAAAGAAAAATGCCATTTTTCAATAAAATGATCAAATATTTATTTCATTTTAAAGAAGAAGCTATGCCCTTAATAGTGGAAAATAACATCATGCAAATGACCACCACAACCACGCTTCTTCTTCTTCGTGCGGCGCCTTTCCGGCCGAACTGAGGCCTTGTGACCCATTGTTCACCCGCATCGTTCTATAGAGACTCAGCTCCTCAGACACAAGACAGAAATGTCGCGAGTCTGCCAGGAGTGGTCCCTCTCACCATAGGAATAGTAGGTGTTGGATTCCTAGGTGTGTTGACCTTAACTCAGTTAGGTTACCACAGTTGAACAAAATATGCTCAACCCGTTTCATCAGTACTCCTGCGCCACCGGCATAGGGAGCAGCTCGTCAGTCCATTCTCTTCAAATGACCACGCTTACAGGGCCATATCCTTTTAAATAATTTTCCATAACCAAATCGCTAAGTGTCTCCCATGTCCTCGATAGCCTCACAAATTCCATCTTTGAGGTCTTGAATCGACGCTAGGCTATTGGCGTGGACCTTCTCTTTCACGTGGCCCCAAAGAAAGAAGTCGCAAGGTGTTAAATCACAAGATATCGGTAGCCAATTGTGATCACCTCTTTGAGAGATAACACGGTCCGGAACTTTTCCCGCAAAAGATCAATGGTTTCGTTGCTTGTGTGGCACGTAGCGCCGTTTTGTTGAAAGTAAACGTTGCCCAGATCAATATTATCCAATTTCGGCCATACAAAATCTGCCTAATTCCAAAGAACGATGCGTAATGGACAAACCTAGGTTTTCTTCAACACTTTCGGCTACAGCAGCGATATTCTCGGTTGTTCTTGAGCGACGTGCACGGGTTTTATTCTTCACATCACTAACTTGTCCCACAGCTCGATTTTTCCCACTAATTTCTTTATTGCGGTCCGACAAGGTGCTTCACGACGAAACGTTCGAGTGTACGAACCGTCTTCTATATTGTAGAATATTTTTGGTATCGTCCCATTTTTTATTAATGGCGTGTTTCTTCTTGTCAAATGTCAAAAAATGATAACTATTGCTTAGTCTGAAAATATAAATCAAATTCAAGCAAGCGAATGACCAGTAATGACTGTGGTCATTGTTGGTCCTGCCCTTGGTCTTGGCACTTGAGGAATGACCGCGATGACCAGCTTCCGCTCAAATGCAGTTCTGGTCATCTTCGCCATTTTCGTTAATGTAGGTTATGGGAGAATGAAAACAAACACATAACCAACGATTTCTGAATTAGAGTTTCGTTCAGTAAAAATGCATGTATGGACTGAATATCGTTTGTTTGAAAATTACCATTACCTAGTTATATTTATGAGAACCTAGAAAATCCCCAAACCTACTGTATTACTCCCTGGACAAAAATTTGATACTATTTTCCATACCACATCCGTACAACCACTTAAGTTAATTACATGATTTATTTTTATTTTTGCTAGCGAATGTTGTTCAACATTTCTATTTCAAGATTTACGCTACAATTGAGTCATGTCCAGTTTAGAAGTTTTCATATCTGTTGTAATTGCAAGTGAATGTTTATTTGAATCTGACATTCATGTGTTATCATAAGATATAAACATAAAACTTAACCTATTTCTTCAATGACCAGAAGCTTGACTCGGCTCTCGAGTATGTTCACCTTAGGTCATCTGCGGTCTTATCGATGACGTTGAAGGGCAATTCATGACGTCACATGATAAAGACCAGCAATGACCAAAAGCGCTTAAATGCAGTTGTCATTGTTGGTCACTGCTGGTCTTGACCAATGATGACCAGGTCTTCCGCTTGAATTTGATTTATGATCTGCGGAGCGAGCAAGATTATCTGTGACGTCATGACATTTGTTGTAGAGTGAAAATAATAAAAGAACGCTCAGGCGCAAAGGCTTGTCAAGTCAAAGGAATTCGTAACCTCAAAATATTATTTGCTGTCTTTCGCTCTGAAACGGTGTCTCTGCTTTCCGCGGTACCACATATTATAACAACAAAATTAGTTCTTTCGTTAAAACATCCAGAACATAAATAACTAACCTAAACTGTCCTAAACTAACTTTTAGGTTAGAATTAAATGACATTTGGAAGAGATCTCGCTTTTGAGCGGGAGCGAATATATCTGATCTTCTTGCTCGCTCTGATAATAAAAGATCACGATGCAGAGTGAAGTGAGCGAAGAGAGCTTAATAAAAGACCAGCTGAGAGCAAGAAGTGCACGCCGAGCAGAATATTCATAGCGTTTTCTTTTGGGAAAACTGGTGCGCACCAGAATTGCCCCAGTGCGATCTGAGTGCAAATTTACATGAGCATTTCATTGTTCTTTGTACCAATAGAACACGAAAATTGCACTGGGGCAATTCTGCTGCGCACCAGTTTTCCCAAAAGAAAACGCTATTAGACTAAGCATTTAAACGTGACATCTACCGAAATAGCGGGCTTTTCAACCTCTTATTGGAAAACTCTTACTTTACTTTACATTCATTCTTCTCAGACTGTGCTTAGTTTGAAAATTAATTTGAGGTGGCGAAGCATAGAAGAAAATGAGTTTTTTTCGTAATACTTTTTGGTGTGCCACAGTAATAACAGTTATACTGGTGCGGTACCAGTTGCAATTAATTTTTCGATTTTTTGGTAATGTGTTGTGGTATTTTGATTATTTTTGTATTTGTTGATATAACAATAAACGTATTATTATTAAATGACAATCATTAGTAAGCAAATGTGTGTTTAATATTTCACTGGATAAAAAGGGAAAAAGAAATATACGAAGATGCTTCAATTATAAACCAAAATTTTTGAATAAGCGCGCGAAAAATTTATTGTAATGAAAGTGTTCTGTTACGAAGCTTTGAGTACAGCGGGGCAGGGACCGCGAAAACTCGCTTCTTATAGCATTTTCCTTTGGGTGCACCAGTTTTGCTTTTGCATACAGGGTGACTGGTGACAACGGTTAACTGGAGATAGAGGACCTCAAACTGAATGAGGATTATGGGTTCAAATGTCCCATTAGGTTATTAGTTAATATATACAGGGTGTTTTTTGTGCAAAAGTGCTAAAACTATAAACTCCCATATCCTCGTCAGTATGGCAAATTTTTTCGATGATATTTGGCAAAACTTGTTACTATACATATTCTCCATTAGATGGAGAAAAAAAAATAAAAAATTGTAGGTCCGTTTTCAGAAATTTCCAATTTTCGTGTCAGGTGAGAATATCCACTCGGTGAATGGCACACATTTTTTATAGTTTTTATGATATGTTGAAAGTCGAATATTATAATATTTTTTCATATTCACTTGAAGAAACATACTATTCTGATTGAAGAACTACCCTGAATTCGAGATGCTTAAATAATCCTGACGCATTTTAAATACTTCTTCAGATCTTGAAATCCTTTTTCATTAATTATCTATCAATATTATAAGAAAAATTCAAGAAACAATACAAACACAAAAAGGGGAACAGTAATACTCTGAATTCTGAAAATTTAAAGTTCAATATGAGGCGAATTTTGGCGATGTAACCCACAGCTTACCATAATTACGTGTAGTTGACAGTTAATACACATATTCTCTGTCAACTCACTTAACTATATACAGGGTGAATCCTGTTGAACTGTACATACTTCACACAGAGATAGAGGACACTTTGCTGGTTTCAAAAAGACCCCACATGAAAGGTCTTAAACGATTCGTTTGAATTATACAGGGTGATTTCCAGTTTTGGGTCTATTTTCAAAATGCTCTATTGGACGAACGAATAATCACAATTCATCAAATTTGGTACGTAGGAGGACTGTATCAATCTCCATACAGCTGAGTTAACAGATTATCAGTTTCCAGGACCGGACTCTATTTTCTGATATTATCGGAATTTATGAAAAAACACCATGTAGATGAAAAAGTCAATAAACCTGTCTTGACAGTTCAAACTACACTGAAAACCCTTCAATGAAGAGTAATAAAATCACGTGGCACACCTACAAATTTAGAGAAAAAAAATTGAATATGCGTAAATTTTTTGAAGGGCCTAATTCACATGGCAAACCATACCCAATGTATCAAAAGTTGAAGACAGGAGAAAATTATCAGTTTAAATCCTCTCGATATTCGAATATTCCAATATTCAGGGTAATTTTTGTCAGTTTCCAGGACCGGACTCTATTTTTCTGATATTTTCGGAATTTATCAAGAAATCACCCTGTAGATAAAAAAGTCAATAAACCTTCATGGCAGTTCAAACTACACTAAATACTCTTCAATAAAGAGTAATTAAATCATGTGGCACACCTACAGATTCAGAGAAAAAATATTGAATATGGGTACTCGGAGATAAATTTTTTTTGTACGGCCTTATTCACAAAAAAAAACCATACCCAAATGTATCAAAAGTTGACTATTAATGGTTATGATCTGCTGCGCATTCAAGTTTTCCAATATTCAGGGACGGACTCCCATTTCAGATTAGGTTTTCAATAGATGATAGGTCGAAAGATTCGCCCTGAATATGGAACACCCCAAAAAACTGTTACGGGAGACCGAACAACATTAAATAACCTACAAGAAATTTTCATGAAATCGCGAGGCACACAAATAGATTTAAAAAAATTGAATAATCGTACCCAGAGATAATTTTTTTGAGCGGCTGAAGTTTAGTTGAAGAACTATACCGAAATGCATGAAAGTTGAATATTATCAGGTTATATCCACTCCCCATGAAAAAATTCCATAATCTGGATTATGGAATACGTACAAAAAAATTATCTCCGAGTACCCATATTCAATATTTTTTTTCTCTGAATCTTTAGGTGTGCCACGTGATTTTATTAGTCTTTATTGAAGAGTATTCAGTGTAGTTTGAACTGCCATGACAGGTTTATTGACTTTTTCATCTACAGGGTGATTTTCTTTATAAAATCCGATAATATCAGAAAAATAGAGTCCGGTCCTGGAAACTGACGAAAATTACCTGAATACTGGAATATCGAGAGGATTTAAACTGATAATATTCTCCTGTCTTCAACTTTTTATACATTTGAGTATGGTTTTCCTTGTGAATTAGGTCGTCGAAAAAATTTATCTCCGAGTACGCATTTTCAATATTTTTTCTCTGAATCTTTAGGTGTGCCACGTGATTTTATAACTCTTTATTGAAGAGTATTTAGTGTAGTTTGAACTGCCATGACAGGTTTATTGACTTTTTCATCTACAGGGTGATTTTCTTTATAAATTCCGATAATATCAGAAAAATAGAGTCCGGTCCTGGAAACTGACGAAAATTACCTGAATATTGGAATATTTGAATATCGAGAGGATTTAAACTGATAATATTCTCCTGTCTTCAACTTTTGATACATTTGGGTATGGTTTTCCATGTGAATTAGGCCGTCCAAAAAATTTATCTCCGAGTACGCATATTCAATATTTTTTTTTCTCTAAATTTGTAGGTGTGCCACGTGATTTTATTACTCTTCATTGAAGGGTTTTCAGTGTAGTTTGAACTGTCAAGACAGGTTTATTGACTTTTTCATCTACATGGTGTTTTTTTTTTCATAAATTCCGATAATATCAGGAAATAGAGTCCGGTCCTGGAAACTGATAATCTGTTAACTCAGCTGTATGGATATTGATACAGTCCTCCTACGTACCAAATTTGATGAATTTGTGATCATTCGTTCGTCCAATAGAGCATTTTGAAAATATGACCCAAAACTGGAAATCACCCTGTATAATTCAAACGAATCGTTTGAGACCTTTCATGTGGGATTCTTTATTTTGAAACCAGCAAAGTGTCCTCTACTCTGTGTGAAGTATGTACAGTTCAACAGGATTCACCCTGTATATTACTATTGTAAGCTATAACCACACCTCGCCAAAATTCGCCAATAAAATAAAACTTAAAAACAATTGTAAAGCCGGGTTTAGACGAAGCGCACTTACTCGCGCACCAGCCTCGCTTCCGCTCCCTCGCATAGTGTAAACATGCTCCTCGTCCTCGGGTTGAGCCATTGCCGGTCGGTTTTCAGTCGCGCATCAAAAGAAGCCTCGCTGTGTCGTTTGAACAAGCTTCTGGAGCTAGTCGAGTCTGGTCGAGTCTCAGACTCTATACGAGGCTGATTACTACCTCGCTTCTTCTCATCCTGGCTCGCCCACGACACGAGGGATTCGCCTGGAAGGGCGAGGCGAGCCAGGATGAGAAGGCGAGGCAGTAATCAGCCTCGTATAGAGTCCGAGACTCGACCAGCTCCAGAAGCTGTTCAAACGACACAGCGAGGTTTCTTTGATGCGCGACTGAAAACCGACCGGTAATGATTCAAGACCGATAAATCAGGTTCAAATCTTGAAAAACAATTAATCAAAATATTTAGGTGGAATAATATAATAAGAAAAATTGTAATAAAGTCGAGGGGTAAATATCTGGGGATTTATGGTGTACAGCCTAGAGGATTTACAGGGATTTACTAAGGATTTACAAGAAAAAAGAGGATTTACGGGGTTTTATTGATGATTTCCTTGGGATTTAGAGGATTTATGGGGATTTATTAAGGATTTATCGAGGATTTACCAGGGATTTACTGGGGATTTACCAATGGAGTTATCCCCACTTCCAATTATTGAGTTGCGCTGCGCATGGTGTGTTCGATTTCTAACCTACAATTAAAACTGCGGGTGTAGTATACAGGGTGAGTCTTTGACTTGTACATATATTTTAACCGTAGATTCCTGAGGTCAAAAGAAACACTTTTTTCCTCTACCATTTTTTCCGATTCGGCCTGGTTTAAAAGATACAGGCTGTTGAAAATCCATGAAAGCATAAATTTCAGTAATATCTCGCAAACGATTCCTCCAAATGAAATGATTTTCGAAACATAGTTTTCATGAATATGATTAATCTTTCCCGACTACAAAATTCCGATTAATTCGATGTTGAAAGAAAAAAAAAATCTTAGAAATTCGAAAATTGGGTACTTTGGCTGAATGCAACTCTGTCGAAATATTCACAGAATTCAATTTTCCCTATGTGGTCGCTTTGACAATTTTCAAGAATAATTCGAGAATTTGTATCTGGAATGATGAATGGTAAGAGAACTAGCGGATTTTCTTCAAAAATGGGGTTACAATGAATAAGCTCACCTCTATACTCTTATCCTTATCTATTGAAGCAAATTTCCACACCACTTTCGAAGTACCTATTGCAATTTTGTTTCGTTGAGCTTTGACATACGTTGATCCAAATTACATTACGTTAGAATACGTTCATTTCTCATTTATTCATCATATTTTTACTACTAAAATGCCTTATTAGGTAATTATTCATGAAGTCGTATGATTTTGAAAAACAAACTAACCACAGAACACCGATGTCAAAGAATCTAGTGTCACGTCTATGACTTTCAACATGCGGACCATAGAGAAAAGTTTATTATATGATGCGGACACCCTTGAAATTCAATCGCCCCAACTGGTGTTTATGAACCTGAAATGTCATGCGTGTTATGGTTGAGTTGTTGTTTTGATTTCGGAAACACGGAAGATTTCAAGAGAATTGGAAATGAATGCTATAGCTAGAATAATGGTTTAAAAGTAATCCGATATAATCAAAAATGAAGTATATCAAGAAGAGATTATTCTGCTTTTCATCACTAGCAAAATTTTGGATGAATCATCATTGCATTAGAAAATATACAACTGGTATTGAAGTGAGTTCATATTTCTTTCTTTAATACAGCAGCTTATTTGAAAATTTCGAATGGTATATCTACTCGTTTCTTTGATACAATAGCTTATTTCAAAGGTTTGAATGCTATATCTCGTACTTGCAAAAATTCAGTGGTTAGTTACCAGTGGCGGCATAGCTCATTCTGAAAACAAAAAAGGGCTATATCTTCTTTTTAGGCCGAATCGGAAAAATGGTAGAGAAAAAGTGTGTTCTTTTGACCCAGGAATATACTGTTGAAATATATGTACAAGTCAAAGACTCACCCTGTATAGTACCTTAAATTCTTTTCTATAGTATATATTGATGAAATATTGTTGTTGATAGTCAAAATTAAGGTGGATCAATAGATTTTTAACACAACGAAAACAAAATCCTCCCTCCGCTCAAGGGCGTACTCAGGATTTCAGCTAGGGGGGGATCTCCTTCCTGTTTCGAGAAAATGGTCGGTCGGGTATATTTTTTTATTCCCACTTGCCACGAAAATTGACGTTTATTTCAGTTCTCTAGCGGGGGGCAGCTGCCCCTCCCTGCCTCTACCTGGGTACGCCCATGACTCTGGTGGCTTCTGGAGGAAACTAAGAATGGGGTCAGTACCATGGAGGTATAGTCCTTTACCTCCATGGTCAGTACAGACAGATTAAACAGATTCATCACTAAGTGTTCACAAAAAACAAAGAGCCTGAATCGTTGATTAGCAGCCAAAACAGGTGCAACGAAAATACAGAGTTCCACGAAAGAAATCATCTCCGATACGTCAGAAAGATAAATATTAAATTCTTTGGACCATAATGTCACAATAAAAGAGACTGGAGTGGTAATTGAGAAAAAAGAAAGCATGTTTCCCAGTTCATCGTTTAATTTTCACACACGCAAAGAATAACTTCAGTTTATTACGACGAAGGTTGGTTTGTTGGAGAATGTGTCACAATCATTCATGGATGATGATCCAATTCGAATTTAAATTTTTGAGACAGAATAAAAGGAAGAGGTGCGAGTTTATATGGGCTATGAAACAGGACACAGCAGTCGTAGAAACAGACTATATATTTTTTGGACCTATAGGGATGAAAGCCAATGAAATACCTAATATTTATGAGATCGAGGAGACAATGTTAACAAAATTAATGAAGCTTACGTTAATAAAAAAAATCTTCTTGATATATTTTCATTTTATTGTCATATCATTTTAATATTATGTAACGCCTTATAACGAATTACTATTCAGTTTTCATCAATGAATTTTTTCGAAAATTAAAATTAAATTATTAACAACCCGACATGTATTTCACAAATCACATATGGATATCAACAAAATAATTGAAATGTCACCGTATGTAATACCCGATGAAACAAAAATTTTAAGTAGGTATGGTGTCCTAAAACTCGACGTAAACCCGGAACCGGGTGAAAGGGCAAGTAATGCTGGTTGTCAGAAAGATATAAAAAAAATTGAAGTTGCATAATTTCAAAATAATAGTCATTTAAAAACACAGAAGAATCCACACCCCGTGACAGTCTTTTCACTCCTGTTGCCACAAATATCAACTTTTTCCAACTTATTTTTTGGTGTGTAACCCTGAATAATGCTTGTCTAAACTGTAATCAAATTTTGATACCAGCTGCTCTAGGTTTCATAAAAGAGCTAACTTCTTCTAAACAGTTGCCTAGTTTCAACTGACTGTATTGAAAAAAATGTACTACGCAAGTTTGGCATGTTTTGTCAAAAGTTGGCGCATTTAGTGAGGATTCCAAAATGGTATAATTCTTGTTAAATTGTAGCTACCGTAGTTCAAATTCGCTCTCGATTGCCTGTGAATACACTTTTTCTTTAACTGCTTCCTAGTAAAAAAAGTCCAATAGATTTAAGTCCAGTGAACTGGTCGGCCACGAGATTGGACCAGAACGTCCGATCCATCTTCCGGGAAAAATGTTTCCAGAAAAAAAGTTTCCAGAGAAAATAATTTTTCCAGAAAAAACTTTTACGGAGAAATTTCTCTGGAACTTTTTTTTTCTGGAAACAATTTTTTCCCGGAAGATAGATCGGACGTTCTGGTTCAAATCTCGGGGACCGGACTTGAATCTATTGGACTTTTTTTACTAGGAAGCAGTTAAAGAAAAAGTGTATTCACAGGCAATCAAAAGCGAATTTGAACTACGGTAGCTACAATTTACCAAGAATTATACCATTTTGGAATCCTCACTAAATGCGCCAACTATTGACAAAACATGCCACACTTGCGTAGTACATTTTTTTTCCAATACAGTCAGTTGTTTATTTTGATTTTTTTTTCTGAGAAGTTAACCCAATTTTTATGAAACCTAGAGCAGCTGGTATCAAAATTTTGATTACAATTTAGACAAGCATTATTCAGGGTTACACAGCAAAAAAAAACAGGAGTGAAAAGACTGTCACGGGGTGTGGAATTTTCTGTGTTTTTCTAAATGCCTATCATTTTAAAATCATGCGACTTAGATTTTTCTTAATCTTTCTGAAACCAGCATTTACTTGCCCTTTCACCCGGTTCCGGGTTGACGTCGAATTTTTGCGACACCCTGTATAATTGGTAAATTACGGTGATTTACAAGGATTTATGAGGATTTATAGGGGTTGATGAGGATTTATCGGGGATTTAAGGTAAAAGTTGAGGATTTATGAAAATCACGGGGATTTAGGGCAATAGTTGCGGATTTATCAGAATTTACGGGGATTTATTCTTTGGAAAGGATTTATGGTGTACCGGGTTTTTCACTATAATTTGACCCCCCCTTTAACTTTCTTACTGAAGGAGATAGAAAAAAATGTTTCGTATAAAAGTTTCACGAAGTCAGCTCAGGTTTTCTGATATGAGTCCAGAAACTGAAATATATACAGGGTGACCAACATATTGATGGCAACTTCATTTTTTCAAATGGAACACCCTGTATATTTTTCCATATTTGGTTAGCTCTTTTTCCCCCGCTGTCGAATATGTAACATAAGTTGGTCTATCTTTCTTATTCTGAGCACCACAGAGTTTCAAATGTCAATAACCATCTGGCATAGCGTTTTGGAAGTTCGTGAATATTTAAGTGGCCAATTTGATCTTGGAATTGGTAATGGCGCACCCATTTTATGGCCACCAAATAGTCCCGATTTAACACCGTTGAACACGTTTTTATATCCGTTACTGAAGGAAAAAATGTACTACAGCAATAATGACAATCAATGAAAGCGGAGAATAATATTAATAATATAAAATCAACCAATATTAAACCCATAATTCGGAACTAATCCCGTCAACGCACAAAGAATAATATTAATATTGTAATGATAAGCAACAAATTTTGCTTTAATTTCTGACTCGAATCAGAGCCATATATAATGCTATCCAAAAAAAGTCTAAACAACTTGAGACAACTATATGAACTATGTGTATTGAATGAAGGTGGTCATTTTGAGCAATTTCTTTAGTTGATGTTATTCTTACCATACTACCATAGTTTATCATTTTTCATTGGTTAAGTAATTGTTAAGCATTCATTCTAAAATAATACTTTTAAGTAGATTGTTTGGATATAAAGAATTTCGTAGGTATTTCACATATTTTTTCATTCGGTGTCATCATTTCAAAACTTTGAAACTCTGAAAATTGAAGAGACACATCCACATACGCATTTATATTCGAGATCAGGAGGAAATAGCCTTTCAAAAAAGGAAGAATATACAGGATAGGGTGTCCCTTTGAAAAAATATAGTTGCATCCAATGTTGTTCACCCTGTATATCTTCCCATTGACGTTATTATAACCCCAAAAATGAGCATTTTCAGTAAACGCGCTCTGCCACTTGTATAATGATTAATTGATTACAGATCTTGGGAGGTGGTTTTCAAAATTTGAAACTCTGTGGTTCTCAGAATAAAAGAGATAGACCAACATATGTTACATATTCGAAATCAGGGGAGCAAGAGCTAGCCAAACATGGAAAAATATACAGGGTGTTCCATTTAAAAAAATTAGTTGCCATCCATATGTTGGCCAGCCTGTATATATTTCAGTTTCTGGACTCATATCAAAAAACCTCAGTTGATTTCGTGAAACTTTTATACGAAACATTTTTTTGTATCTCCTTCAGTAACAAAGTTAAAGGGGGGTCAAATTATAGTGAAAAACCCGGTACAACATTTAGGTTAGATGTTTACCCTCGAATAAAGTAATATTATTAAAAAAACAAACAAATGAAAATATGTGCCCCACTTTGCGTAACTTTTTTCTAGGTTTTTCGATAATCATGGGGGGGGGGGTAATTACCGTCATTCTATGGTCTGTTAACACTATATGGCCACAAAATTTTGCATGAGGCTCATTATGAGCATCTTGCACTTGGTTCCGTTTCGTCTGGAGATATTGAGAAACAAAAATTTTGAATGGCCATATTTTATAGAACATCCTGTACGATTTGGCTGGTTAACAAACTTAACCGCGGCATTTGGGAACCGAACTCGCCCTGAAAATCTCAAGCTCAGATCAATAAAGTATTTGTCCGCCGACCTCGAAATAAAGGGTAATTTTAATGTGTAAGAAATTGATCATTAATGACCCATTTTAATGCTCAATTTCAGCTATTTTAATGTGCAATCCTCATGGCAACCTTTCACAAAGTATTCTTAAGCACTACGAGAAATATCAAAACTGTACTTGAACACAGAATGTGGAAATTTTTATTATGTCAAATGTAAGATCTTGTGCAAAATGAGAATGTATTTCAATCAAGAATTCATATATAATTCATATTGTGATCGTCGGAAAAAATTTGTAATCAACTCGGTTATTAATCGAGCGACTAATGTTCTCGAACTATTAATTAATTATTAATTAACTCACGCGTTAAAATATCTCAACCATTATTAGCTGCCTTTAATAGCCTATAGTTGATTAAATAACTATATTGTTGATCTGAGATCTCAATCCCTTTCGACAGAACTGAAATTCGACCATGGAATCGTCATTAGGGAATCGAACCCTATCGTTTGAAACCATTTTCTGTTCAAAATTCAAAAATTACAGACATTTGGGTAAAACGATATAGTACTCGTTTAAGAAGAACGAGCGCTCAAAAACGAGGGAGTCATTTTCGGGCGATTTGATACATAATTGGAAACAGTATTCTGATGTAAAGACTCACACTTCCGAATCCCAATTCCATAAGAAGGGGAAGCACGTGCGAAGAAAAGTCAAAAGACAAGACACCAAAGCTATTGGTGATGGTACTTTTTACCGCAATCGCTCGGTAGCTCTCGTCGCGCTACCTTACATCAAATCAGAATCGCAGTAACGCATGCTTTGAGTTTGAGCGCATACGCGCAACTTTTCAAACCTCCGCTCAACCGCAAACAAATTGCGATTGTTATTTCGAATTACAGCGGGTGTCATCTAGCAATTAACCGGTTCAAAGTTTACCAACGACGTCCAAAATGTGATAGTGCGGAGGAAGACTTTTAAAATATCAATAAACTAGATTGTTTTAAACTCCTTGTTCGTTTTGAGTGGGTGATTTAGTGGAAAATATTCGATTGTTTTATATCGAAGTGGCCTTGTGCGGAAAATTGACTTCCGTGCTTAGTTAGTCGATAGTTAATCGTGATTGAAAGTTTTCGTTTTTGATTTTATTCAGTTTTAATTATTTGTCGTGGCGAATATTTTTTGTTAATCTGCGATATATGGATTTATGGAGAAATGTCGATTTTTAGGACAATAATTGGGTAGTTTGTTGTACTCAAATGCACAGAAAATGGTTTTAATTGAAAAAACAAAAAAATTTTGTCTGTTACATTTTCTTTTCATTCTATATACAAGTATCGTTCGCACACAAGGACTTACTCTCAGAATTATCTTTTTGGCATTTTCTACGAATTATATGAAATGGTTTCATTCAATAAGAATCACCTATTTATCGATTAAGTGAATTGCTATTTTTGAGCGTTGCAAGACAACTAATACATTGAAGTACCTACCGCTAAAAATATTTTATATTGAAATTGGTATAAAATGATAATCAATCAAAATCAAGAAATGATAAATTAGATTGATGCATAGTTGGATTTATAACTCAAAAACCAGTGGAATTAAGTAATTGAGGAAATTGTCGAATTTATTGTAATCTTCACCTTATACAGAAGATTCTCCTGTTCAGAAACAACTGCAGATATTGTTATCTTGCACTCACTATTGAAATTGTTATTTTTTTCAACATTTCACTGATGAACCACTTTTGTTGAAAATGTCGTTCGACAATGATTTCACAAAATGTGGTTGATCACATTTTTTGATTTTGCCTACTGCGAAGAGAAAAAATTTTTAAGAGATTCTGATGAAGGCTTGCCGAAATATTGAAAAAATTTTAATAAATGATAGAAAATGCCTTGAATAACTTGCAGTTCTGAGACGCCTTCAACATGATCATGAAGTAATTAGATGAAAATTGATTGAACAGAGAATACCGAACAGCATATTCTGAGTATAAGTTTTTTAGGAAAAGTTACACGAAACAATGATAGATGTTTTCTTCTGTCAAATTGTAGTGGAACATGGTGTCAATGTAGTTTAACCGATAGATGGTTGAAACCAGTCAATTACGTTCTTGAAAACAAGTTAGTAGGAAATTCAGAGAAATTTGAAATGTTCATAAGAGATTCAGGCTATCTCGGCTAAATTCAATATGAGAAGAGAACTATTTTGCAGATTAGTTTCATATTTTATACATTTAAATTTTCATGTTGATTTTTTATACTTGTGTTCAAGTTTAGTATTTGAATAAAACAAGCAAAAATTTTAAAACACTTCACCTTCTTCAATTTGATCAGGTTTGTATTCTGGAAATTAGATTTCGAATACTTTAGCTTATTCACAAACTCGACTTAGGGGTCGTTTATACTGGCCCGTAACTTTAACTTTTCCCTTACCCTAAGAATTAAACATAGACATTTCATGCTATGGTTTATACTCGAATTCCCTTACCTAGAAGTTTTTCATTCATAATTTAAGGGCATAAGTTAAGGGCATAAGTTACGGGCCAGTATAACGACCCCTAAGATATGAATTTCTAAACAGTCTAAAAATTGAGAGCTTTTTTTCAAAGAATAAATCGGTCTGACATAATTTCCTTTGAGCTCGAATATAATGACATACATTTTTCTCATTAAACAATTGCAGTGTCCATACCTTTCATTTGGAATTTAGCTAATAAATGACTAAGTTTTGACAGTTCTCATTCAATTAAGATATAGTATGTACACTCTAATAGAATGTCAATAAAATATCAAGTATAACAATTAATTTCATCATCAGACATTTTTCTTACGTTTTTCTCACACATTATTAATGAACAAACACGATTTTTCTGTAGAATATTCATATCCCGATAAAATTTTTCGAAATGAAATTCCTTTCATCTAATATTCAGGTCACTCACGAGATTTTAAAAAAATGTTGATACAAATGTCAACCAACTCTCATATTACCAGCAGGAATTTTTTCAGGAACAATTTCATTTTATATGATAATTCATTCCGTATTATAACATGTTTTGAATTGGTACATTTTGTAGCAGAAATTCATTATTTCTTCTGACTAAATCCTGTTCTCTTTCTACCAAAGTATATGTTTTGCAGGTATTTTACAAATATTTCGTATTGTTTTTGTTATCCGAACAAAGTTAAGTTATCCAAATGTAAATTTTATCAGTTTTGTTGTTGTTAAGCATGCATGACAAATGCCTAACAGTTAAATATTGCTCATTTCAATGTTCCATTCCAACAATTTCTTAAATTACTACTTCATCTGAATTTCGGTTGAATGTACCTACTATGATTATCATCTAGTTCTCAGTTTTGAATGATGTGAAAATTATTTTAATCAGATTCAGATAATTGATGAACCACTCAGGTAATTGGATATATATAATCAAATGTTAACTTTGATAATGATCTTGTAGTTCAATCAGTATAGACGACAAAAATTATATCTTATGTGATATTTATGCTCATTAACGTGTCTGATGAGTACTGATTATGCTCCGCTACAAGAAAACAACTTTGTTTTTAAATACACAGGGTGTCCGGTAAACCTTGTACAATATACAATACAAGTGAAACTGGTGATAGACCAGGTCATGACTGTTCAGAATATCAGAATTCACCTCCGTAAAAATTACCATTTTCGAGATAATGGGCATTTTCTAAATATCTAAAAAATCACTACCTCATCTCCGTTTTTTGAGTGTTCTTGAAAAATGTATCATTTCTGAAAAACTGTTTTGCACTTCTGAAAACATCATTCATCATTATCTTCAGCAACAACGATATTTGAATTAGTATTAATTTGAAGACATAGCAATCAAAAACGAAGGTGGAGGTAGCGATTTTCTAGATATTTAGAGAATCCCCATTATCTCGAAAATGGTGTTATTTTTACTGAGTTGAAATTATGATATTCTGAACAGTCTGACCTGGTCTATCACCAGTTTCAATATTGTACAAGGTTACCGGACACCCTATATAAGGATTATAATATGTATTTGGAAATTTCATGCAAAATGCAATTTTACCTACAATTCTTGATTTAGTTATTACTGTAGCTATTGGGAAATCGATTGGTTGAACCCATAATGAGCATAACTCTGAATGAATTTTTATTTCAGATCAACAAAAAGAAAAAAACTTAGAAAAGCACTGACGTGAATTCTAAAAGCTTTGGCTTTTGTTCATATTGAGAACACAATTGGTTCGTGCACGTTTGACAACTGACAGCACATCGGAGGTATAACAACCCAACTTTTCCTATGTAAATCATAGCAAAACAACGAGAAATTTTGGTTTTTCTCAAGTGTTTCAGTTGATTTATTGCTTCTTTGGACTGAAAAACCGTGAAAATGGACCTTTAAAAATTGTTTAATAAGTTCAGATCATATCATCGAGGACGATATGTAGAAAAATATCAGTTTGGGCATTCACCCTTATCTACTGCAGAAGATTTACCTATCTAATGTGTCTTATTCCGATGATAAAATGTATCCTGATATTATTATCAATTAATCAAGAAGACAAAGAGATTAGCCAGTTTCAGGATTCATATTCGGACAAGGAGGAAATATAAAGACTATAGGATGTATTTTCAATTCACCCGTTAGAGAAAGGAGATGAAGAGTTCTTGTTAATGGACAAAATTGTTGTGATAACTTGAGTTTTCATAATATATGTCCTGAAATCATATCACTGGATTAAACTCATCTGGATGTTCTTAAATTTGCAGTATATCTTTTGTTTTTATATGAAACAAGTAAAAGGTAACTGCTATCTCCGCTTTTCACTATTTTATAGAATATAGCATAAGCATACTTACTTCTAACTATGTATTTAAAAATTTTTACAATTACTCATTAGATAATTAAGTTTTATTTATACAAGAGACTATAATTTGTTGGTTGTATTGAATGATGAATGCTTCACTTTCGACAAATATTTATTTATTTTTTTTATTTGTATTTAATAGAAATCGTTTTCTACGTTGTGAATAATTGGAATTTAGTTGTTAATATTGATAAAATCCTTCATTTTTTCAATAAAATCATCATGGAATTCATGGGCTTTCATTTCAATAAACAAATATGATAATTTTTCTTCTTTCCATTTATTGAAGAATAAATATTATAAATATCATATGATTCACTGCAGGAGCATTCTATGTTTCCACTGAATAACTGATAATATCAGGATACATTTTATTTCTGAAAAGAGCCAAGTTAGATGGATAAATATCTTCCTTCTACAGTTGACAAGGGTGAATACACAAAACTGATATTTTTCTACATATCGTCCTCGATGAATATGATCTGAACTTATGAACAATTTTATATGTCCATTTTCACGATTTTTCAGTCCAAAAGAAGCAATAAAACAACTGAAACACTTGAGAAAAACCAAAATCTCTCGTTGTTTTGCTATGATTACATAGGAAAGTGGGGTGTTATACCTCCGATGTGCTGTTAGTTGTCAAACGTGCACGAAACCAATAATAATAATATTCTTAAAATAATTGGTTTCATTCTTTTTATTTATGGAACTTTTCCATTCAAATTTTGAAATTTCAAGTTTTGAAGTAATTTCTTAAGAAAGTTTTATTGAGTACGATCTCTGATTACTCTCGATAGGAAAAACTTCGAAACAACATCGAGTTCTCAAGGTACATTTAGAGATCTGAACAGAAAGGTTTACCTAATTCAAAAATTAATAAAAAGAAATATTCAAATAAAGATATGAACATTCGTCTAAATTATGACTTGTATGATGTTGTTCATAACAGAAATTATTTGGTTAATGTCAACGAAAACAAGAATACCTATATGTTCATAAAAAGTTTGAATTAATCGAGTTGTCTGGCAATCAGAAATCAAATTCTTGGCTGATTTTTAATTATTATTGCTCTAGAACATAACTGATAAAACTACGGAAATTTATGAGTATACAGGGTGTTTCATCATAAACTGGACAAACATATATTTTCGTGTAGAGGACATCGGGAGAATCATTTTTGCCTTATACAATATATCCCGTTTTCGAAGCATAAGCGAGATACAGGGTGTCAAACGTCATTTTTGAGCAAGATTCTTATGAGTGTGGTCAGTTATGTAAAACACTTAAAGTAACGGTTTTTGATCAAATCTCAGTATTTTTGGGTCCTCTATTCAGAAAGTTGACGAACTCTGAAAAAAAAATTACAAAATGGCGGAAGACCTGCAATGTTCCAATTTTTTTTTTGCGGTTGTCAAATTGACTTTTATTTCTGAATGAACACAATTTTCTAAGAATTCCCGTAAAAAAAAGTTTCAAAAATCGAACACAAATTTTTTTTTACATGTCTACAGCGATAAAAAAATTTGACTTCGAAATGGATGAAATTTTGTACAATTGTACTTCTTGAATTATCAATCACGAATATGAAAACAGAATTGTGAAATATCGAACGGTTTCGTTACTACAGTCATTCAAATGTTTCGTTCGGACCTCTGAAATATGAGAAAAAATGTGGTTTGAAGTTCTAGATCAACATAATTAAATTATTGGCAGTACAAACATTCCAGATGAATTTATACAAAAAAATCAGTGAAACTTAGTTGGGACTCGAACCGACGTAGGCATTAAATAGGGAAATGGCACTGTTCTAAGGATATTAATATTCGTTGCCAGGCAACGGTAGTTCGAAGTTCAATAGAGTTGGACATTTATTGAATTTCAGTGAATATAATTTAGCCAGTAAGCACTCTATGAACTACGAACTACCGTTGCCTGGCAACGAATATTAAATTCCTTAGAACAGTGCCATTTCCCTATTTAATACCTACGTCGGTTCGAGTCCCAACTAAGTTTTCACTGATTTTTTTTGTATAAATTCATCTGGAATGTTTGTACTTGCCAATAATTTAATTATGTTGACTCTAGAACTCAAACCAAATTTTTTCTCATTATTTCAGAGGTCCGAACGAAACATTTGAATGACTGTAGTAACGAAACCGTTCTATATTTCACAATTCTGTTTTCATATTCGTGATTGATAATTCAGAAGTACAATTGTACAAAATTTTTCATCCATTTCTTTTAATAACTCAAAGAATCGCCCCTTTCAGTTTTTTATGAAATTCAGGAATGGTAAAGGTATTTTTCATCGGAAATGAGCATTCTAGAATGATTCATGACAACTTTCATTGTGGCAAACAAGTTTTTCTTCAATTTGAACATTTGGCCTGAATGGGGGTGCAAAGTTAAGCTGTATTTTGGCGTGCACATTTTCAAAAATATTGCGTAGGTTTTGAATGTGACGTATTTATTGACACAGGAATGTTTGAAGATATTCGTGATTATTGAAAGCAGATTTTGGCAATTCTGTCATAGTTCTGCTCTGATTCTATTATAATTAGCCTATTCGTTTTGAGATATTTCGTGCTCCTGAGTAACTCAAAAGCTCGAAATACGGCTTCCCATTGGCTGCGCACAAGCACTGGTACAGCTCAGGAGCTCGAAATACCGCAAAACGAATACAGTAATTGACGTCAAGCTTTCAAAAATATACATTTTAGCGAACTTTGAACAAGTGACATCACACAGAAAATATTTCAAAATGTTTTTGAAAGTATTTTAACGCCAAAATACAGCTTAAGTAATATATCAGGAGAAACGTTAGAAAACTCTCGTTTTCGATTTATTTAATACCCCGTATCCCAGAATGAACCATTTCCAGACCCCTCTTTATGTAAAGCGTTTCTTTCAAATAACTCAAAAAATCGCTCTTTTCAGTTTTTTTTAATGATATTCAGAAAAGGTAAAGTTTATTCACTGCACTGAAAGAATTGGAACCCATTCCTAATAGCCCACCTCAATTTATTGCAAAGACAAATGAAAGAATGTATTTTTAAAGAGTAGGAACAATAAAAAGTGAACATTCAATTGATAAATTGGAAATCAAAATTGTAAACATACATAAACCTTATATTTAGTACTTACCAGGATGGAATTTTCTAACGTGCGCTCTTAAATTGTCTTTCCTGCTGAAATTGGTTTTGCATATTTCACATGCCGCATCCATTTTCAATTAAACTTTTTAAGGGACACTACTAGTACTACTCACGAAAGAAATAATATTCAAATATTCCGTTGAACAATAACAAACAACTCGCAACTGACAACTGACTGTGCACTGCGCATGCGGAAGGACGGAAGCCAAAGTAGAATCGGTGCCTCTAGACACAAGTTGCATCAAGTCGTTCGTTTATTCAGCGGTTGAAACTGTCACTCGTTCGTTTACTCACCGATGTTTACATCGGTGGCTCATCGGATCCATCGACTTTCAGAGCCGGTGAATGTGATGAAATTCTGATGAGTCAAGTGGAGGGGGTAAATTTGTATGGCAGAAACGTCAATGTTATCTGTCACGACTCAACTAACAGCAGATAACTATCAACTCGTTCTTTAATTCGACATCTGATGAGCCATCTGACATTTCATCTGGTTTTAATCAGGGTGAATCCAATAGTGTGAACATGCTCCTCGCTATGAGGCCCCTCGTCCTCGGGTTGAGCCATTGCCGGTCGTTTTCAGTCGCGCATGAAAGAAGACTCGTTGTGTCGTTTGAACAAGCTTCTGGAGCTGGTCGAGTCTCGGACTCTATACGAGGCTGATTACTGCCTCGCCTTCTCATCCTGGCTCGCCCTTCCAGGCGAATCCAGCGCGTCGTGTAAACACTGGCGCGAGGATGAGTTTTGGTGCGCGAGTAGGTGACGAGGTTTGACTCGCGAGTGGGTGCGCTTCGTCTAAACCCGGCTTGAGATCGTCTGACCGTCGGTTAGCACAATAACTTTCGAAGCGAATGTCCTAGAGACTTGAAATTTTCAGGATGAGTTCGGGTCCCAAATGGCTCGGTTGAGCTAGTTAACCAACCAAATCGTACATGGTGTTCCATTAAATTTGGCCATTCAAAATTTGTATTCCTCAATATCTCAGGAAATACGAAACCAATCGGAATGCAATGTTGCGGCCACATGCAAGACGCTCATAATAAGCCTCATGCAAAATTTTGTGGCCACAGTGTGAACAAACCATAGAAAATTCAATTGGAATATTGGAAAAAAAAACCATAGAATTTAATTTTTGTAATATTTATTTTTTACATATTTAATTTTTTGAATATTTCAGAATAAAATTCTGATTGTTCTGAGGTACTGCATCTATATATTGGTATTACCTAATATTGAATCCCAAATAAAATTTTGAGGTGATAGTCTCATTGCTCTACCAAAGAACGAGCGCTCAAAAGCTCCTGCTCAGGGCTTCTTCTAGATATTTTAGCACAAATGAGCCACCTTTCAAATGCAGTATCACTATACCTCTCCTCTCTATTCATTTTTGGGGGAATGAAGCGCCCCATCTTAGGGGGTTGCTCGTTCAAGCCTCAAATAAACGTCAAAAAATTATTCGTCTTGTTTCGACGAATTTCGAGAATTATAGTAGATACCGATTTGGCCCAATAACGATTTCAACCAACCGATAATACAATCCTGCACCTACCCTCTAGTTGGTCTAGTAACTAGTTCATTCCGTTCGAAATTTTTGACCTCGAGTTTTTTCATCCGCAAGTTCCAACCGAGTCATTTAAGTCGAATAAGGAACAAAATACTCTAGTTCATACGATGAAATGTTGAAAAAATTATGGGTCATTTGAACCACCAGGTGACCTATCTAGAACGATATAAGAGCATAAAATAATAAGATTCAGCACTATGCCATCACTTGTAAGCTGTCCAACTGAGTGCAGGTGAGAATTCGAAAGTATAGGTAGTAGTGTACATTTTGGTCACATATTTTTGTACGGCATTCTTACCATCGATAGATCCGTGAAAATAAAAGAAAACGCGTAGCGGGGAAAAAAATCTAGGGTTGCAATCCGCTCTCTTTCCGCAGTCCAGGGGGTGATTTGACACAACATGAAATAAATTTATTTTGAAAGTATTCTATGCAAAGAAAATATTTTTCCATATGCCGTACATTTTCCTTGGTTCAAATGGGAAAAAAGAAAATATCCATTTATTTGTACTAATTTTCATGGTCTTTTCGTGATTGTAGTTCCTAGTTATAGAAACTATGTTGAATATGGGTTTGTATACTATCCATTTATACCAAAATATGGACATGTTGTCACTGATAATTCCAAAATACAACATATTTTTGAGAAGTACTCATGATACTGAAGTTAGCAGACCCCCTTGTCACATGATTTTGTACTGCAAACTTCAGTGTCATGAATACTTCTCAAAAATATGTTGTATTTTGAAATTATCAGTGACAAAATGTTCATATTTTGGTATAAATGGATAGTATACAAACCCATATTCAACATAGTTTCTAACTAGGAACCTACAATCACGAAAATACTATAAAAGTTAGTACAAATAAATGGATGTTTTCTTTTTTCCCATTTGGACCAAGGAAAATGTAAGGCATATGAAAAAATATTATCTTTGCATAAAATACTTTCAAAATAAATTTATTTCATGTTGTGTCAAATCACCTCCTGGACTGCGGAAAGAGAGGGGATTGCAACCCTAGATTTTTCCATAGTAGCATGATTTTTGTACGGCGTTGCGGAATAATGGATTGGAAGCAGTATTGAAATAGTATAACACAGATGCCGTACAAAATCAAATGACCAAATTTACCCTGATAATTGTCGGAAAATGAAAAAAAAGTTTCGACTTTGTAGCTCCCCATTTTTTTACGGCGCTACGCCTTTTCTTATTATTTTTCACGGATCTATCGATGGTAAGAATGCCGTACAAAAATATGTGACCAAAATGTACCCACTCTACCTGTTCTTTCAATTCCCACCTGCACTCAGTTGGACAGCTTACAAGTGACGGCATAGTGCTGAATCTTATTATTTTATGCTCTTTTATCGTTCTAGATAGGTCACCTGGTGGTTCAAATGACCCATAATTCTTTCAACACGGGCCTGTAGTCTATTACTGTATTCAACCTGAGACTTAATTTCACAGTCGTTACGTTGGTACGAACCACATACGAACTGAACCATAGTGCCGCTCTTTAATTGCTCCATACAGTTTCGAGATTTTTGGCGGAGGTCAACTTTTCTGTCTTTCGAATCAGGATAGTTTCATTCACTTTCCAGTAATATCTTAATTCTACAATGCCAATTAGTTTCAATACCATGGCGAAATTGTTCGAATGCACGAAACGATGAGAAAAACACAATAGCTATTCAAATTCAATTGAAAATGAGTCTAATTCTAATGGTAGGTATAGTCCGTTCACAAAAGGTTGAGCCGTCAGTTGGCCATGGAAATTTGACATATTCCACTGTGTTTATCAAAATTTTAGGTTATGTTAATTATTTTCTTGTCAGATTGATACTCAATGTTGTCAATATTGCATAGAGTTCTCTGATAACTCGCAAGCTCGTCGGACGAGGCCGGGTACATTCGGCAACGTTGACTTTATTTTACGTTATGACAGCAAATACTGCCAACTTCAGATAAACAAATAAACGCCTACTATGCGCTCAAACTTTCGTGAACGGACTTTACGATACGAGTGTATTTTTTTTTAAATTCTGTTTATCTTTATTTCTCCTAGAGAACTCTCCATAAAGTAAGCAAACGCAAATTACGCACAAATCTGTGTTATTGCCCATTAAAATAGTTTGAATAATTGTTATTCCGAATAAAATGTAATTGTCATTGTTTTTTCTCTTCCTTATTGTTTTATTTAAAACACTCACCTGCAAAATAATCGATCCACTCAAAAAACGATGAAGTTTGTTAATTTATAAATAATATGTTATATCAAGTCCGATTTGATTATTTTTTTCAATTGTAGATAAGCTCTTTCGAAATTAATCAACAAATTTGAATCTCGAGAAAACTTGGCTCACGTCATTTTATACTGGGTGAAACAAAATTTGTTTTTTTCCTCTAACTTTGAAACTACCCGTGTTATGCTCCAGTCATACCACTATATGATTTATCATTTTCGCATCAAGACACATCTTTCCTCAACAATCCAGTTCATCATTTTAACAATAGCTTTATCTTTATTTCTCCTAGAGAACTCTTCATAAAGTGAAGCAAACGCAAATTACACACAAATCTGTGTTATTGGCCTTTAAAACAGTTTGAATAATTGTTATTCCGAAAATATGTAATTGTCATTGTTTTTCTCTTCCTTATTGTTTTTTTAAAACACTCACCAGCAAAATAAACGATCCACTCAAAAAAACGATGAAGTTTGTTGATTTATAAATATGTTATATCAAGTCCGATTTGATTATTTTTTTCAATTGTCGATGAATTCTTTCGAAATCAATCAACAATTTTACATCTTGAGAAAACTTGGCTCACGTCATTTTATAGTGGTTGAAACAAAATATGTTTTTTTCTCTCTAACTTTGAAACTACCCGTGTTATGCTCCAGTCATACCACTATATGATTTATCATTTTCGCATTAAGACACATCTTTCCTCAACAATCCAGTTCATCATTTTTAAAATAGCTTTATCTTTATTTCTCCTAAAGAACTCTTCATAAAGTAAAGCAAACGCAAATTACACACAAATCTGTGTTATTGACCATTAAAACAGTTTGAATAAATGTTATTCCGGAAATATAAATTCACATCGTTTTTCTTCTCTAATTATTGTTTGCTTGATCTATACTAATATTATAAAGAGGTAAAGTTTGTGTGTTTGTATATTTGTAAATGGAAAGGGCTAATCTCGGGATTTACTGAACCGATTTTAAAAATTCTTTCACCAATAGAAAGCCACATTATTCAAGAGTGCCATAGGCTATATAAAACACCAAAAAATAAGAAGGCTTTCACGTGGTAGTCGGTTTTGCAAAGTGAATCGGGTAAAAATCGTATGAAAGCCAGCCAAATCAGCGGAGACGCACCAGGGCTTCGGTTTAATTCGGTTTGCGTTAGTGCTCGCTTCGGGAGAAGGGGGCGTGGCCTTTTACATCTGATCGCGTGATCGTAGCTCAGTCCGTCAGTCGCGTCGCGTCTCGTCTCCTTACGCAGGCGCAGCGGGCGTCATCGGAATTGAATTCTTCGAAACAGAATTAGCACACTATCGATATTCTGCTTCGGCCACATAAGAATGAAACGGACATACTACTGATACGTTCGTAGGATACCAATGAGTTGTCAGTTTTTATTATGAAAATGTACCGAAATTAGTTAAAGGCCAGAAACAAGCTTTTGATGCACAAAATTCACTGTGTGCTTAATAGGTTTGTTCCAACAGCTGACTTTTGTACGGTAATTTGACGGTCACGAAACTGTTAGTAATCGATCTAAGCGCATGTCTAAAATTTGACCGTACAAGAACCGTCCAAACAGTACTTGCTCCAGACCAGGGATCGAAATGACGATCACAAAACCGTTCCACTCACGGTCCCGAAGCAGGATGGAACAAAAACGAAACCGTTCTCAAACGATACATTTTCAGTTGGAACACATTTTTATCTATTGCGCAGAATCCTGACGATCATTGTACGGTCAATTCTTGAGTTGGAACAAACATAATAACAGACGTTTAACTTCTTTCTTGACGCCTCGGGAGGCACTGGCAAATCGTTTCTTGCAAATTTGGTATTGGCAAAAGTAAGACAATCCTGGAGAAATGGACTAGCTGTTGCCTCTTCGGGGATTGCCGCTACTCTGTTAAATGATGGGAAAACAGCACACTCCACCTTTAAGCTACCTCTGACAGTCTAACTAGAGCAACAGTCAGTTTGTTCCATACGTAAAAATGGGCCACTCGGGAAACTTTTACGAAAAACATCTTTAATTATATGGGACAAATGTAATATCAAATACCTCAGAAACTCTGATGCTGTAATGGGTGGTGTTACTTTTGTTTTTTGCGGGCGATTTTCTGCAAACACTGCCTGTAGTAACAAAAGGAACACGCGCCGATATCATCAGAGCATGCTTAAAATCATCTCACTTACGGAGTTCGGTTGCATCTCCCAATTTACGAACAAACATGAGAGCCCATTTGAGCGACAACGACGATGACGACTATCCGCGTAAACTACTCAATCTTAGCGAAGAATAAATTGTCTCTTCTAACACCAACAGCAATGACGTAAAAACTTGACGGGACATTAGGATACATATTGCACAGGTTGGAACATCTTACTGATGCAATATATCCCGGTATTGAAAATTTATTGGAGATTATCATTTACTTTGTTCTAAGGCAATATTGTCACCCAGAACGATACAGTGAATGAAACAAATAAACTCATTTCAGAGAAAATGCCCGGTCAGGTCAATCACTATAAGTCTATCCCCAAAAATTTTAAATTCTTTGAACCCTTCTCTTCTAGCTTACTTCCTCACGAAAGCTGGCATTCCTATCATGCTATTAAGAAACTTGAGCCCCCCCAGCATGTTGTAATGAGAAAATGCTGCTTAACAAAACAGTTACGGGACAGTTTAATCGTGGCGACCATTATCAGGGCCAGCAGTGGGACAACTGGCCTATATTCCGCGGATACCCATGATTCCCACTGATTTACCATACCGTTTAAAAGGCTACAGTTTCCTCCAGTGAAGATCTCTTTTGCCCTCACTATTAACAAGTCCCAAGGTGATACATTTTCTCTCTGGTGGGGCCTTGACCTGAGAAAGCCGTGTTTTTTCCATTGGCAGTTACATGTTGGCTTATCTCGGTTAGAACTCCTGACAGACAATATACGGGTCTCTATAATGATTGTAACAGCGCAGTTGGCTTTTGGATTATGCAAACCACAGAATTCTGTGATCATGGTATGCTCTGATTGGTTAGAGATTGGTATTCTGCTATCCAAAGCCAACTGCGCTGTTACAATCATTTATAAAGACCCTGTATTTTGCTACCAAATGATTACATTATATCCAATATTGTTTACAGAGAAGTTTTGAACAATTAAAATTACCATTACCAAACTAACTTTAACCGCGACTTGGTCCCCCTGGAATTCGTTTATCGCAAATCCCTCAAATGTTTTTTAGGACAGAGTTACTTTCCAATTTTGTATTAGCATGCAAATACAAATATACCTGTGTATAAACCTCCCTTTGGCAGTTAGAAATCAAAACATAACACTCTGTACTAAAAAAGGATTATTAACATTATGCCCAACGGAGTGGGCACGGTCAGCTAGTAGTGTATAAATTTGGCATATATTGAGGGCAAATTAAAGTAGGGAGTTTTGCATCTATCTCAGAAAATAGAAGAAAGAAGAGAGTAATGATAATTAATTGCTTCATACAGTTTCATGATTTTTGGCTAAGGTCAACTTTACTGTCTTTCGAATGAAGTTAGTTTAATTTACTTTCCAGTAATATCTTAATTTCCGAGAGTCAATTAGTTTCAATACCTTGGCGAAATTGTTCGAACACGAAACGATAGAAAAAACACGATAGCTATTCAAATTCATTCGAAAGTGAGTCTAATTCTAAAGGTACAATACAATTGTAGGTATTTTTCTAACATTTAGTTTGTTTTTTATTTCTCATAGAGAATTTTTCATAAAGTAAAGCAAACGCAAATTACACACAAATCTGTGTTATTGCCCATTAAAACAGCTTGAATAATTGTTATTCCGGAAATATGAAATTGTCATTGTTTTTTCTCTCCCTTAATGTATTCTTCAATAATTAAAAAATTTGGCGTATATTGAAAGCAAATTAAACTAGGGAGTTTTGCATCTATCTCAGAAAATAGTAGAAAGAAGAGAGTAAAAATAATTAATTGCTTCATACATTTTCGTGTGTTTTGGCGGAGTTCAATTGTTATTATCTTTCGAATGAAGTTAGTTTAATTTACTTCCAGTAATATCTTAATTTCTAGTAATATCCTAATTTCCGATAGTCAATTAGTTTCAATACCTTGGCGAAATTGTTCGAATCCACGAAACGCTTAGAAAAACATGATAGCCATTCAAATTAAATTGAAAGTGAGTCCAATTCTAATGGTAGTACGATACGAGTGTATTTTTTTCAATTTTATTTATTTTCATTTCTCCTAGAGAATAAAGCAAACACAAATTACACACAATATGTGTTATTGTCCATTAAAACAGCTTGAATAATTGTGTTATTCCGGAAATCTGAAATTGTCATGGTTTTTTTCTCTTCCTTATTGTTTTATTTCAATAGTTCAAAAATTTGGCATATATTGAAGGCAAATTAAAGTAGGGAGTTTCGCATTTATCTCAGAAAATAAAAGAAAGAAGAGAGTAATAATAATTAATTGCTTCATACAGTTTCCTGATTTTTTGGAGGAGGTTCATTTTACTGCCCTTCGAATGAAGTTAGTTTAATTTACTTTCCAGTAATATCTTAATTTCCGAGAGTTAATTTGTTTTAATACCATGGCGTAATTGTCCGAATGCACGAAACGATTGAAAAACACGATAGCTATTTAAATTCATTCGAAAGTGAGTCTAATTCTAATGGTACGATACGAATGTATTTTTTAAACTTTTAGTTAATCTTTATTTCGTTCAGAGAACTCTTGAAGAAATAATGTAAACGTGAATTACACACAAATCTGTGTTATTGTCCGTTAAAATAGTTTGAATAATTGTTAGTCGAGAATTATATAGGTAATTATTTTTTCTCTTCTTTATAGTCATTTGTTTTTACCGAAAGTGGACACCGGTCCACTGCCATTTTTTGACATAAAATGTCTCCTTTGGTCCTTTATACCATGGAGTTTTTTTACATTTCTGAAATTGGTGGAACATTTTGAAAAAATTTAAAGTTTGAATTCTTGGATTCAGCAGATATCCATCGAATTTTGGTGCCATTGTATTCGTATTGGCTACCTGAACAATATTAGTGAAAAAATCAATTGACGATCTTTTATAGTTCAGAAGATATGGGCCCCCAAAGTCCGAAAAATATTTGACCCGAAAGTCACTTTTCTCACCACAAAAACACTTAATTACCGCTTTATTAAATTTAAATCCTCTCTGAACATTTTTATATGAAGATTGTATTCATTTATTTCAAATATATTCAATAATGATTGCAAAAACATCGAAAACATTCGAGGAAAAGCCCGTCGTTCTTTATGGTAAGATTGGCACTATCGCACAGTCTTTCGGCAAGTGACATAGGAAATGATATCGGAATTTACCTTAGATTATTCACAATTGTGAATAATCTAAGGAATTTACCGGTCTGCATCGCGTCATGTTCGCGCGAAATAATTCGCGGTGGTGCCAAACTTACCATAAGAAGCGGTGGGCGTTCCCTCGAAATTTTTCGATGTTTTTGCAATAATTATTGAATATATTTGTAATAAATGAATAAAATCTTCGTGTTGAAATGTTCAGAGATGCTTCGAACTTAACAAAGCGGTAATTCAGTGTTTTTGTGGTGAGAAAAAATAACTTTCAGGTGAAATATTTCTCGGACTTTGGGGGCTCATATCGTCCAAAATAAGACCGATCGCCAATTGTTTTTTTCACTAATATTGTTAAGCGAGCCAATATGAATACAACGGCACCAAAACTCGATGGATATCTGCTGAATCCCAAAATTCAAACAGTTTTAATTTTGTTTCAAAATATTCCACCAATTTAAAAAATTTGAAAAAATTCCAGGGTATAAAGGACCAAAGGAGAAATTTTATGTCAAAAATGGCAGTAGACTATAATTGTCTTTTTTTTAACCCCGGCTATACCCTTTACTGTTTTTCGAATGAAGCTAGTTTTATTCACTTTCCAGTAATAGCTTAATTTCCGAGAGTCAATTAGTTTCAATACCATGGCGAAATTGTTAGAATGCAGGAAACGATAGGAAAAACACGATAGCTATTCAAATTCATTCGAAAGTGAGTCTAATTCCAATGGTACGATACGAGTGTAGGTATTTTTCTAACATTTAGTTTATCTTTATTCAGCTCAAGAGAACTCTTGATTGACAAAACAAAGCAAACACAAATTATAAACAAATCTGTGTTATTGCCCATTAAAACGGTTGGAATAATTGTTATTAGGGAAATATGCAATTGTTTTTTCCTTCTCCTTATTGCTTCTTTAATAGAACAAAAATTTGGCATATATCGTAGGAAAAATAGAGTGAAGAAATTTCAATCTGAATCTGAAAGTAGAAGAAACTGAAGAAAGTATTGAATAAATTTCAATAAAAGAAAGTACCTACTGTCGATGTGGAAATATCGAAAAAATATGAGGAAATATTCCAACGGTGTGATTTTTTTTATACGACTATGAGAAATCAAAAAAATAAATAAATATACGAAAAAAATCAATTATTGAGTTATTCCACGTAATTGTTTTGTATAATTCGTTACGGTGTTAAAAAGTATCTCGAAAAATATAGTTCATCGTGATATTCGCAGTATTTCACTGTTACTATTTGAAAGAAAGGCAGAGCTTTGTTGAGAAGTTTGAAACCTTTTCTGGATATTAAACTTTTTTGGATAAAAACGCAATTCAAAAGTTCATTTGTCAGGAGGGGATTTCGAATATTATTAATTTATGATAAATTTCTGGAAATAATTTTTTTTACTTTTTTACTGATGGTCAAAAACTTGACTATGTTTTCCAACATAAAAAGTGGTTGTTCTTCAAATCAGTCGACTTTAGAGCGTATGACCAGAAGTAACTTGTTTGTGTAGAAAAATCAACTTACACGTGGAAAAACATGATAAATAAAAAATTTTTTTTTTACTTCTTCACTAACAGTCAAACAATTGACCATATTTTTCAACATAAAGTTGGTATTTCTCTAAAATAATCGATTTTAAAGAGTATAAATAAGAGCCTTTTTGCCGAAAACCCTTGGTGAAACATGATAAATTGAATAAGAGAAAAGAAGATAAAAAAACACTTGACAAAGTTTCACAATTTTTATTAAAATATTTGATGACACGCGTGTTTTGGGTTTTGTCCTATTTTCAAAACTGAATACATATCAACACAGAAAGAACATATTCATACACATATCAGGTAACACATGTTAAAATCGGTGACAGGCGGAAATCTAATTGATCGTTTACAATTAGTAGATTTTGTTTTTGAGCTGAGGCTGTTTCTAACATTTCCAAGAGATCTAAACGTCTACCTTTATCACCTTTATGTAGAATTTTTATATTATTGAAGTCTATGAAGTGGTTTGCGTAGAAAACATTGCCGGTTCGAATGGGCGTCCCAAAAACCGTATTTTTTTGTCAGAAGTCGAACAGAAGTCACTATTTACTTGTAGGAGAAAGAATTAAGACGCCAAGCGTCGCGGCGCTATCAATTTTTTTTCTCCAGGAACATATCTTTCTTTATTGTGCGATTCGAAAGATAATCCAATTCTGAATGTTTCTGCCGAATACTTTTTTTTTCTATTTCTTACCGTCAGCGACCTGCAGCGTGTTTTATGTTAATTCTATTCCATTTATTTTTTCTGTATTGTGACAGTATGCCTTGAATTAGCGACATACATATGATTGTGTTTCTTGAAATCGAAGAGACTTTATAGCAAACTATTTCTCAATCATTATATTCATCAAATATTATATTTTATAACAAACAAACGAAACATGTCAAATCATATATTCTATATACCGGCCATTATGATCCATACAGAGATTTTATCTTTTCCTTATTTCATTTTACCAAATTACTTTGGCCGAAATATAAGGGTTCACTTGGACAAAGTAACATATAATGAACTAAGGAAAAGATATAATTTATGTATGGATTATAATGGCCGCTCTACATACAGAACATATGATTTGACATGCTGCATTTATTATTGAAAAAATATTTATTGTTATGAAATATAATATTTGATGAATATAAAGATTCAGAAATATTTTGCTACAAAGTCTCTTTGATTTTAAGAAACCCAATCATAGTTATGTCTTTAAATCAAGGTAGGGGAAGTGTGCCCATGTTGGCACCCTTAACGAATTATTTACATATTTCATTAAAGGAATATTTTTCTATGTCATCGAGTGTATAGATTTACTGCTACTAGTATGTAGTATGCATTCTTATGTATATTTTCAATATAAATTGTTAAAAATTTGGATTATAGCACTTTTTAAAATTTGGCCACGGGTGCCATCATAAGATCACATATGTCCTTTGATGGCATTTAACTTAAAATAAAATGATATTATTTATTGAAATATTTTTTGGAAGAAAATAGCAGTCCTATTTGATGAAAATGAAAATATAAGTGTAAAGAAACTAAATTTACATTCTTTGGCATCGTCCAAATATAAAAATATAATTTTTTACGCACAATTCACCTACGGAATATGATTTGCACTAGCACACTCGGCATGGCACCAGCTGGCGCATTTCTGGCAACGCAACCAATTCTCCCCTGGTCGAGACATGGACAACAGCTTATAACAATAAAGACAAGCGGCATCTGAATCATCGTCATAATGTCTTTCTTCATTTTCCTCATTTTCTTCTACGAACTTAATCTGTCTTTTGACCTTTCTAGCTAGCTTCTCTCTCTTTCTTTGTCTTCTCTTCTTCTTCCAACTTCTTTTCTTTTATGTCAGGGGTTGTATTGAGGATTCCAACTTTTCCTCGTTTTCTTCCCCTTTTCACTGTTGATTCTGCAACGGCAGTTGGCAGTAGTGAGAGTTCTTGTATGATTTTCAATGATCTCGATACTTCACTTGAAACCATTTTCATTATTTTCGGATACCTCTAATATTCCTTGCGAAGTACCAGGCTTTGGAGGAATCGTTTCTTGATCTAGATTCTTTTTCCTATGATGGCACCCTATGCTATCATAGGAATACTCTGGCTATGCCATCATAAGCATAAGTAACATATATTTTTCAACAAAGCGAAAAAGGTACTAAAAAGACGAAAAAACCTAAAACTTTCACACTAAAAGCATTATTATAGAGTGATCAAAGGAAAGTATAATCCTTTTTTTACACAGATTTTTTGAATATCCAAATAAAACGAAAAAGAATGAAATAAATATCATACATCAACACTTACCCAAATGATTGAACTCTTATAACAGTCACAAATTGCCACGTATTCAAGGGTAACTACGTATATCAAGCGTAAATATTTGGGGTACAAACTCAGTAAATATAAGTTTGTTCGGTTGATGTTAACAGACTTCTTTGAAGTGTGCCATCATAAGCAGGATGCCATCATAGGCATACTTCCCCTATACTGTCACAATATATAAAAAATGGAATAGAATTAACATACAACACGCTGCAGATTGCTGACGGTAAGAAATAGAAAAAACATGGTTTTTCGAAGAAACATTCAGAATTAAATTCTATTCCGAATGACACAATAAAAAAGGTATGTTCTCGGAGAAAAAATTTTATATAGCGCTGCGACGTCTGGCGTCTTAAATTTTTTCTCCGTCTTTTGCGCACATCTCAAGTCAACATTGACTTGTACCAAATTCCGTCAACAGAATAAAAAAATATTTATCCCTTTTCGAGTAAAATTAGGTTACCAAGATAAGCGAATCACCCTGTACGTGCGATATGCATTTCAACATTACAATCCTTGTTCAGTGAAATTTCTCCCCTCAAAATATTGAACATCACTAATTTTCCATTTGAACAAGTTTTCTTTGTTATATAACACAATTGTTCATGAATACCACCTATCCACCTACCGTACCATGAACCGGCATTAATTGAAGCAACCTTTACTGTGTTTTTATCGTGGTTAGTGAAAGAAAGAACCACACATCTATGTATATAATTTTAAATCGACTTAGTTTCTCCTTGGTTTTCCGTATGCAACTTTTAATGACCGTTTGCCGGATTGCATCTGCATATTATGACGTTATAGAATAATACCGAGCCAATCATTACGAGAATTATTGGAATACATCACTCAAAAAAACAATCGGTTTTTGTTGTGAAGTTTTGAGGAGAATTTTTTTTTATTATTTCTGTACGATACCTTGTAAAGCAAATCGTGCTAGAATTTCTTACTTTCATACATATTTCGTAGTTATTTTTCATTGTCAGTTTTTTTAATCGAATCAAATGACACCTCAATCAAAATTTTCGAGAATACCAAAAAGTTTTGAGCTAAAACGCATTTGTTATTGTCTATGCTATAATCTGTGTTGGTTTGAAAATACTATCAGAAAAATACCTATATTTCCTTTAAACGCATATAACTTTGCGGATGAAAAAAAACTGATTTTTTTGCGAACAAGGGGAAGATTATTCATCAGTGAATCGAACCCGGAACTGAGTATTACTAGAAAGGATTATATGGAACATAAAAACGTTGTTACATGCATGTAAATATGCATCAACAGTGCTTGAAATATGCACGAAACTAGCCACAAGATGCACGAAAATTTACAGAATAAGCAATATTGAATAATGACTTTTGGGAACTCAAAAAAAAAAAGTTTTTTTTTCGTTTCAAAATCAACATATTAATAACTCTTAATGATATGGTCTCAAAATTTAATTGAATGTTTTTCAAACGTTAACAATTAAATATTGTTCCAAATGTTCAATTGTTAAATTTTAAATATTTTTGTATGTGGAAGAAATTGGCTTCACATCCGTACGTAATTGTGGGGAGAATATGAATCTTGGTGCTATGTTTTCCCTTGTAGTTTCAGGTAAAACTTCTGCCGTCCCATTAATAAAACTCTCGATAAGGGACAAATATTCGCAACCTGGATTTC
The DNA here is from genome assembly GCA_013421045.1 of Propylea japonica. Taxonomy (NCBI): domain Eukaryota; kingdom Metazoa; phylum Arthropoda; class Insecta; order Coleoptera; family Coccinellidae; genus Propylea; species Propylea japonica. The sequence continues at coordinate 80,780,846 of CM024241.1, forward strand.
CATTCAATATCCTTTCAAACTTTTCTTGAAGTTTATTTTTAATGCCAATTTTACTCCTTTATTCATGCGTTCCGAAATGCGTTGAAAGTGATTCGCAAATCTGACAAAAGTTACAACTATAAGTACATATTATTACTCAAAAGATCTTATATTTTGTGGTATTTGATCGGATTCAGGACTTTTATCGCACTTCGGAACGCAGGGAAGAAAATATGTACCGAAATATGCATAATAACTGAATCTGAGCTAAAAATATTCAAATACCGCTGAAGATGTCTCAAATATGCAATAGCATATGCAAATATATTAATCATGAGCGTATTTACGGGGGGTACTGGGGGTAATTACCCCCCTCAGAAGAAAATTTGCAATACCCCTCCTTGAATGAGATTCCCCCCTCTTTTCACTCAAGATCAGTCAGGTCACTCGCTAAAACTTACCACTACCCACCCCCCCCCAGACTCGCCCTCTGGATACGCCGGACGCCCCTGATGTTAATGCATATAATCCGGTCTCTACTTATAACATTTGGGCAAAACTATAGAATGCTGTTTTCATCAGGAGCAACCGCGCAAATTATCATATTTCACAAACTGAAAATATGTTATCTAATTGAGTAGGTAATATTTGTCAGCGCTGATCGCGATCAGTCGTAAAAGTGTATCTTCATAATGAGTAATAATTCCTGTGGAAACCTTCTCATGAATCACTACTTTTTATCAGTAATTAAATTGATAATAAGATAACCAATTAGTGAAAAGTACCAAAGGATTTATTAATAGATATGAGGTTATCTCACACTGTTATTTTACGCCGAAATGTTACAAGAAAATGGAGAAAAATAAGCGCTTGTTCCTAGAGGAATTGTGTGCTACATTTGACAAAATATTCAGTGAGTTCTGTGTTATCAAACGGTCGGACACATTGATTAAGAGAGACCGGACTATATGCAACATAAAAACGTTTCTATTTATTGAATAATGAACTTTAGGAACACAAAAAAGTAATTTTTATTTTTAAATCATCATAATATCAAAAACTCTCAATAATATGGCATTAAAATTTAATTTAATGTTTTGTAAACGTTTACAATTGAATATTGTTTCAAATGTTCAATTGTTAAATGTTGTCTTCGATCATTTAGAATATTTTTTGTATGTGGAAAATGTTCGCTCCACATCCACGGACGTACTACTGGGTAGAATTTTTACCTTGGTGCTATGTTGTCCCTTATAGTTTTCGGTAAAACCTCTGCCGTCCCATTAATAAAACTCTCGATAAGACACAATCTTTGAAACCTGGATTTCCTTTCAATATCCTTTCAAAACTTTTTTTGAAGGTTTTTTGGATACTTTCAGTTAGGGCCAAACCTTAGTATTATCATTGCATAATTCTTTATACAATGGTATTATTATTCAATAGACCTCATATTTTGTAAAGTTGATGGGTTTCAAGCGATATCATCATTTTCATCGCATTTCGGAACGCAGGAAAGAAAATATGTACCGAAAATATGCATCATAACTAGATATTAGCTGAATAGGGAAATGGCACTGTTCTAAGGATATTAATATTCGTTGCCAGGCAACGGTAGTTCGTAGTTCATAGAGTTTGACCACTGGCTAAATTAAATTCACTGAAATCCAAATACCAGTCCAACTCTATGAACTACGAACTACCGTTGCCTGGCAACGAATATTAATATCCTTAGAACAGTGCCATTTCCCTATTTAATATCTACTTCGGTTCGAGTCCCAACTAAGTTTCACTGATTTTTTTGTATAAATTCATCTAGAATGTTTGGTTTGACATGCCAATTATTTAATTATTTTGATTCTAGAACCCAAAAAATTTTTTTTCATTATTTCAGAGGTCTGAACGAAACATTTGAATGCTTGTAGTAACGAAACCGTTCGATATTTTACAATTGTACAAAGTTCATCCATTTCGAGTGAAATTTTTTCATCGCTGTAGACATGTAAAAAAAAAATTTTTGTTTCGATTTTTGAAAATTTTTTTCACAGAAATTCTTAGAAAATTGTGTTCATTCAGAAAATAAAAGTCAATTTGACAACCACAAAAAATTTGAACATTGCAGGTTCTTCCGCCATTTTGAAATTTTTTTTTTCGGAGTTCGTCAACTGTTCCGAATAGAGGACCCAAAAATACTGAGATTTGACCAAAAACCGTTACTCCAAGTGTTTACATAACTGACCACACTCATAAGAATCTTGCTCAAAAATGACGTTTGACACCCTGTATCTCGCTTATGCTTCGAAAACGGATATATTGTTTGAGGCAAAAATGATTTTTCCGATGTCCTCTACACGAAAATATATGTTTGTCCAGTTTATGATGAACACCCTGTATGTAGTTCGAGAACTGTTCGACATAAAACGCCGATATTTGGACTGAATATGTATATACAGGTTGTCCCAGAAATAGTGGGAAATCTCTCGGATTTAAATAGAACATAAAAAATAAGATGACAAGTTCCTATATTTTTTTTCCTTAGCGGCCCTCCTAAATGACGCCACTGGAAATTCATTTCAGTGGAATAAGTTTTTTTAGCACCTTATCATACAGGGTGTTAGAAATGTAAGCATTAAAATGTACAACCCAATCCGCCCCTGTTAATCTAAACAAGCTAATTGAAATTTGAGTGCGGTGATTTCAGAGGTACTTAATACTATTAATCATATCAAATTTTCATCAAATTATATCGAGTAGTTTGAAACTTATTCCACTAAAATGCGTGGCGTCATTTAGGAGGTCGTATCTTCGTATGGAGAGCCGCTAGGAAAAAAATTATGGGAACTTGTCATCTTAATTTTTTATGTTCCATTGAATCCGAGAGATTTCCCACATTCTCGGGACACCCTTGGCCATTATAGAGATAAATAAGGTGCACAACAATGCAACCTACCAGCTTGTCCGCGAAAATAAATTTTCGGCTTTTTTGATCCGATAATGCAACATTCAGTCAAAGAGTGCAAATGTGTTTGTTCTGATAATTTCTGAGCCATAATTCTCTCCCCATGCTCGAATGTCCAAAATTGATGTTCAGGCGACAGTTCGATTAGGTCAAATTCTCTGTGACAATATTTTATGATGTTGACATAACCATACGAATTTATGTTAGAAAAATATAAGTCGGAAGCTGGCACACTTATTCATAAAAAAATGATAATTCAAATTTGAATAACCCGATTCCATTGATATATGAATTGAACTTTCCTGTTCAAGTCTTGAACATAAGTAGAATTTTCAAAGAATTCGGAACATATGAAAGAAAATATCATGGAAAATCTACCAATATCGAAAATATTAGTAAGATGGATAGATTCATATTTCACGAGTCGAATTTGCACACATTTCAGACCAGTAGGTTACAATTATACAGAAATAATCTCCATTATCGAAGCATGACTATACAAAGGAAGTTGCCTTAACATGATTGTAACATTCATTTAATTCCTGTTATCTGTAATTGAGGAGTTATTCGAAAGAGCTCGATTATAGTGTGATAATTTGGCTAGAAATTAGTTAAGATATTCTTGAAATGTTAATTTTGCACAATAGCTAAAGAATATGAATTTCTTAAGGTGTACGATGCTTCATAATGTGTTGGTTTTGAGGAAAAAGAATTTGAGAAAGTTAGCAGGTGCTTTTGAGCGCTCGTTCATTGGTGGAGCAATGAGGCTATCACCTCAAAATTTTGTATAGGACTTGAGATTGATACTGAATATATAAATGCAAAATCTCAGCACGATCGGAATAATATTCTGGAAATTATTCAAAAACTGAAATATGTAAAAACTTGACAATAAAAAATATTAAATTCTATGGTTCTGATGATGCGATCCTCTTGAAATTTTGCATGAACATTCTGTATATCAATCTTCATACACAAAATGAATTTCACTCGAATCGGATATCTTGTGATGGAAATATGAAATTTCTTCTCATCGATATTCCAATTGAATTTTCTATGGTTTTGTTCACCCTATGACCACATGCATGCATGCGTGCATCGGGTTATTATGAGCATCTTTGATGTGGCCGCAAAATTTCATTTTGATAGGTTTTGCCTGTGATAACGAGGAGCACAAATTTTTAATGGTCATATTTTATGGAACACCCTGTACGATTTGGCTGGTTAACAAACTTGACCAAGGCATTTGAGAACCGAACTCACCCTGAAAATCTCAAGTCTTTAGGAGAATCCCTTCGAAAGTTATCGTGCTAAAGGCCGGCCGACCCCAAGGATAGAAATGAATTTGACCACGATTGCGTCATCAGGGAGTCGAACCCTATCGATTGAGACCATTTTCAACTCAAAATTAGAAAATTACAGAGATTTGGCAAATAAAAGGAATTGTCATGGTTGAGATATATACGACATTGGACTTGTTTTGGCTACGACCAACTCATAAAGCCGGTCCCAGACAATGTGTGTATTTGACGAATGTTCGGCATTGGCGGTGCTTCGCGTAGTGTGTGGGAGCTCAACTTTCGGCCCGAACACTATATGGGCCCACACACTATGCGAAGCACCGCCAATGCCAAACATTCGTCAAATACACGCATTGTCTGGGACCGGCTTAAGAACCGCCGAAAACAGAGATGATATGAAATTGTGATATCCAACCTCCATTGAATGGAGAAGGCACACTAAAATCAAGCGGAATGACGTCATGAATTAGCTCTTCGACGTCATTGATTTGAACCGCAAGAACAGACTCCAGAGCTGGGTTGAACTTCTGGTTATTAGAAAGTAGGATTGTATGCGGCAAATTTCAAAAGTTGTTTACTCACGAAGCATAATTGAGAAGATATGTATCCGTGAGCTTAAGCCACGGATTTCAATTATCGGCTTAGTTTCATTCATTTAGGAATTAAACATATCTAATGAAATATCTAAGTTAGGTTTAGAAATTTTCGCATTCAAAAGCTTCTGACTTGTTATATTATTTGAAATAGAATTGTGCGGAGTTCTGGAAGATTTCTGATATTGTTTGAGTACAACGAAACATTCTTTCTTTACTTGGATAATGGGAAAAGCTTTGTGTTACAATTAATAGCTCTTGAGTGTAAGAAAAATTATGAATTTGTGTTTAAGTTCCCAAAAACAGTGTCATTAATAGGGAACTTTACTGTGACGTGCAGGCCCGTACTAGAATTTGTTTCGAGGAGGGCTAACTTGAGTGTAAACAAGTCATCTCATTAAATGAAGATGTTTCATCTTTTGTTTTATATTTTATTTTTGCATCATTTTAAAATAAAAGGTTCAATATTTGACAAAAAAATTAATTTTTTTTTCAGATAACACGTTTTGCTTAAGGTGTATCCTCCTTGATTTTTTTTATGTAATGTCAATCACTTCGTCAGGATCAACAGCTATATCCCAGTGGACTGATACCATAGCAAGTGCACTCAATCTCTAGTGGCTCATTACACTTCTTGGTAAGTTTTTATTCGCTTCGAAGTCGAAAATGATCTTTCCACACTAGCTGTCGTCACTCGAAGAGTAGCCAAACTGCTTCAGCCCTTAGCCCACCCCCTAGCTACGTGCCTGGTAACGTGTGATATGTAGCCAAATACCACAGCGATATCAATACATGTGAATTTAAATCTATTGGATAGTGTCCTCCTGTATATTTTTTGAAATATTTTCCCTTCGAATCATTTCTGACAGAACTCTTGTCCAGTGGAACATTCTGAAAGACAATGTTCATCGTTACATTGAATCCACGTTTCAAACATTACTATTTTGGGATGCATGGAGTTGATTTAATTTGCAAATCGAATTTTGTATTAAGTGCATAAATCATAAAAAAAATATAAATATAACCTATAATCCGTTTACGAAAGGTTGAGCCGACGGTTGGCCATGGAAATTTGGCATATTCCACTGTGTATATTAAAATTTTACGTAAAGTAGTTTATTTTCTTGTCAGATTGATACGCAATGTTGTCAATATTGCATAGAGTTGTCTGATAACTCGCAAGCCCGTCGGACGGGGGCCGGGTACATTCGGCAACGTTGACTTTATTTTACGTTATGACAGCAAATACTGCCAACTTCAGATAAATAAACATACGCCTACTATGCGCTCAACCTTTTTCGAACGGACTGTATATTGACAATTGACAATAACCAGGAACCCGCATTTAAGCGACGAGAGCCGAAGGTCGGTTATTCGTTCCAGGACAAAAGGGAATAACCAAGAGCTGAACCAATGATAAACCGCAGTTATTATTGGTTACCGCTGAAATTGATTTAAGAAGAAGAATAAACGAGCGCTTAAAAGCACCTGCTCAATGCTTTTTTCAATTTTTTTTAAATGAACTCGGGTGAATAAATAAGGATTATGATTAAGGTATATAAAGAAAGTGAATTTTCAACAACCAAATACAGTTTTCATGTTAAACGCTAGATAATCACAGCATGCCATTGATTTTTACATCTAGAAAATCATTTATTGCAGTACAATCACTTCGCGCAATAACTGAGAACCCGTTTTCCCTATATTTAACGCTTCATAGAACTGCCGATTTCGATCAGACGAAACACGAACTGTTTGAAGCACTTATTATTTTCTCTCATCATGGGAATTTACTCGATGAAGGTTAGAAAGGCTGGGCAAGTAATATACATTTCGCAATAATTGTACAATTGGTAGATTCATTTCTCTGCAAAAAAATGTGTATGTATTTAATGCAACTACAGGGAAAGATGCACTAACTGTGAGCATGAGTAATGAAAAAACTCGAAGCCCTGACGTAAAGTCGGAAACTTTTTCGCACTATGAACAGTGTGGAAAAGTGGAAACAACGATCATTCAAATTTGAATATAATGGGAGCTATTGATTTCAATCTACGCTTGGCCATAGGCCCGACATAAACACGATAACTTGTGAAATGAGCTTTGAATTTTCAAGTGGGTTTTAAGAATTGAAGAAGAGAGTTGAATCATGAATGGACAGAAAAAAATCTCCAGCTTTCAGGATATTCAAATCTGATTTATTGTTTTTCTATTACGAACAAACTTCTTACTACACTCATCGGCACTAGCTTTGCTGGATATTCGAAGTGACCAGAAATGTATGCACATCACACATACTAAACATTTTTCCAAAAATTCACTGATAGCACGATCCTCCCAAGTTTGATCGTCATTATTATCCCCTGTACAGGGTGTCCAGGCGATTGACGTCAATAAATTATTTTTAGATTCCTCAGACTATCAGGCTATCCAAAATACCTCATGTATGTAATGCGATGTTTTGTAGTTCTCATGTTATGATATTTTGAGTGTTTTTTCATGTTTTTTTCCAGCTAGATTTGAAAAACTCATATCTTTCTATGCAGTGAGTATTTTGCAATTTTTATTTTTCTATGCATACCTATGGTTGTCCTGAATGTTGCTTCAACGAAAAAATATTCAGCTCCTGCCTGGAATCACTGTAAGCTACCCAAAAAAGCTTGATAGCCAGTTTTCAGTAGGATGTACTCACACATTCATTTTCGATTCATAAACTAAAAGAAGTGTGTCTTCGCTTTTGGCTCAATAATACCTGGGAATATAAATATTATCCGCAGTATTGAGAAAAGAGAATTTCGAAACATTTAAGCTTAAAAGCCAGATGGCCCCATACATAGAACCTATTTCGTGTAACTTGATCCTGGGGTAAACAAATGGGTTCGTTATTGTGCGACCCGTCGAACTGTTTACAGTACGAACACTTAGTCGATCTATTTTATGTTCTGTGGTCGATACTTTGGTTTCAGCATATTTTGAAGGACCGATAATTAATAGGGTGATAATGTGCAGTTTTTTCGTGTTAAGTGGCCATGGGAACGCTTGGTTCCCAAGGAAGAAAATAGTTGATGTGGCGTTTTTCTATTGGGTAGGTCAAAGTCCAAAATGTCGAGAAAGGGGAAATTTTCGAAGAAGGGGGACGCTACAGAGCTTAGAAGGTTTTTGAAAAAGGTTTTAAGAGTCAGTTATCGTTTAGCGGTACTCGGTTAAGGTTCCTCAGGGAGGAAGTCTTCGGTCAAGAGTTACGGTTAGGGGGCTCGTTGGAGGAGTCAGTTTTAGGTCAGTCAGTGACGGTTAGGAGGCTCATTGGAAGAGTCTCAGGGAGTTGTGGTCAGAGTTTGGGGTTTAGAGTCACGTCGGAAAAATCGGTGGTACTTGGGCGTTCGAGGAAAACGTCGAGCGGAGGCTTAGTTAAATTCGCGAATTGTGGTGTTCGGGAGTGTAAAAGCAGAGCATACGTTTGTGTTTGTTCCCAGGTCAATAAAAAATAGGACGGGAAAAGGTAGGACTGTCCCATATTGAACACTAGGTGTATTCCCAGGTAGAACGGCGAGTCTCCCATTTGTTAGCTTTAGTTCTTTTCCAAGATTCATAACTGATAACAGTTTTTTTTCTTTTGGTGATTGTTCAGAACAGAGTCTTCTTCAATAGATTAGTTGTATATATTTATATGGGTGTTTTTTTTTATGTTTCCTAACTCCTCAGAAAAAGTTAACAGTAAGACTCCCTCTTCGTGCAGGGAGCACGGATCAACGTTTTCTTTCTGGCCTTAGGGTAGAAAAGAGAATTCCAATTATTTCAATTAGAAAAGTACATAGGTCGACTTGTACATCTGGTGACAGCGGTGGGATGTTACTTTTCTGAGGAGAAGGAATAGGAGAACGGAATTGACGTTAAATTCGGTAATTTTGGTTTTTTTTGAGCTAGTTTATTGAGCGAGATGCGGAAGTCTGAATTATAGGATAGTTTATTCGGAAATACTTCAAAAATCTTTTTTTGTTAGAAAATTCGTTGAGATAACCTCGAGGAATACACCTATTAATATAATAATTTTTTTTTCAGCTTGATTTGTTTATTGATTTTGGTTTTGTGCGATTAATGATTGTTTTTAATATGTTGGAGGGCGGCGTCTTTTGAAATTAATATTCAAATTTAACTAAATTAAATTCGGTGTTCTTGGAAAATTTTTTAAACATTCGCGTTTGAGATCAGTCAGGTTGTGTAAGTTAATTGAGTCCATATTTGTTTTTGGAGAAAATATTTCTAAAATTCATATCACAATTTTTTTTTTCTTTTCCCTTGTTTTGTCAAAATGTTGCACACACCTGACCCAAATTCCTCAAATATCATGAGAGGCGTTGGAATGTATTCACTAGGTATGATAGCGACTACCTTAGATAATTTTTCTGGCAAGGAAGCGGCCAGATATTTTGATAAATTAGAATTGAGGTCTAAATTAGATAGTTGGACGGAAGAGGAAACTCTGAAACTTTTTAAGTTCAAACTCATAGGGGAAGCGTACACCTTTTTTAAATCCGACCCTGTGTTGGATACACTGAATTATCAAGATTTAAAAACTCGATTACTACAGAAATTCACACCATTTCGATTACCTGGGGAAAATCAATGGAACTTGAGCAGGTGTTACCAAAAACACGACGAGGATGTTTCCTCATTTTGCACACGGCTCAGAATAATAGGGGCAAACTTATTGCGAGAAGATTTGGAGGGAGCCGCTGCAGGGGAGGAGGCTGGGATAAAAAAGAAAAATAAGGATCTAGTGTTAAATCAATTTAAAATGGGTTTGAGGAAAGATTTGATGAAGGAAACGGGGGTTATGTTATTGCGAGAGGAGGATTTGGACTTAGAGAAAGCAGAGGAGTTGGTGAAACTTCAGGAGACAACTTTCATGATGTTACAAGGCCGTACTTCAAACATTAGAATATCGTCGGTTGAGAACGGGGAAGATGATTTTGGGGAAATTAACCATAAAAGGGTAAGCTGGAAGAGTCCAAGCAATAACAGGGGAAATGGATGTTACTCTTGCGGCAAACCAGGACATTTCGCGAGGGAATGTCGAGGAAAGCCTAGAAGAGGAGGGCAAAGCGAATGTTATTTCTGTCACGAAATAGGGCATTTTCTTAGAGAATGTCCCAGGAGGACCGGTAGAGGAGGTGAGAGTCCAGAGAACTCGGGTTACAGGAATTGGAGGACACAGACAAGAGAAGGAAGAGAACAACGAAACTCTCGAGAATTTAGGGGAGAAGAAAGGCAGAATTTAAACGGAAACGGCCAAAGTCCCACCGCCAGGACGGAAGCCAGGGATATGTAAGGCGGAATGATGAAAGGGGGATGTCAAGGGGACATTTATATGGGGGGAGAAGAAAAAGACAAAAACAAATTATGGTTATTCCCGAAATAAATTTGGTTAAGACAATGGATGTACCTCACCTAATTAAATTAAATGTGAATGGAAATTCAATACTTTGTTTGGTGGATACCGGAGCAGCAGTCACTCTTGTGAAGAAATGGCTGGTTTCAAAAAATCAGATTAGGCAGGATGGAATAGACAGGTATCGGTTAACTAGTGTAACGGGTCACAGTCTGCGAACGTGGGGCACTGCGAATATTTACGTAGGACCGGAAGGGGATACCTTGAGTACGACTTGGACTGCTGTCGTTTGCGACAATAATGCCTTAGGAGAATTTGAAATGATTTTGGGTAGGGATTTTCTTCACGCAAATGAGGCAACAATAAATTATGGGGAACAACTGTCCATCTCAATGTGGGGTAGAACGTTCAAACTTTTATGTAAGGGCGAAAACTATCATCATGAGGAGAAAAATATTATGGCATCGAATAGGTACCACCATTCAACGGAAAATTGTTGGAAAAACCCACAATCAAATAATCCGAATTATGTAAGTGAGGAAAAGCATGAAGAAAGGAAAATTGTTGAGAAGCTGAAAGAAAGGGACGCTAGCACACAAGTAGAATACAGGGATTTAAGTGAATATAATTTGAGGGAAATTTCGGAAAATAAAGGGGACAAAATAATGGTCGCTTCGGTGGATACTTGTACTCAAACGGAGGAAACACCAGTGAATATAGGGAATAACATAAGGAATATTATTTCTGGCGAAATACCAACGGAAACTCGTATGATGAAGACTAAACCACAGAAAAGATCGGAGGAAAATGGGAATTTAGGGTATAATATACAAAAAGTTGAGGAGACTAGAATAGAACAGGAATTAGAAATTGGGGAAATTGATCAGGAAAATGAATTGAAATGGGAAACTGACATTATTTTGGAAGCTGGAGTTTCGATTCCAGCGCGTACAGAGGCTTTGATTCGAGGAAAGTTGAAAGAAAACATTCAGGGAAATTTCATGATTTGTGAAACGAAGGCATTAGGGAACGGACAGATTCATGTTGCAAATTGTCTATTGAAAAATTCAGAAAGGGTTTGGATTAGGGTGGTAAACATATCTTCGAACGAGGTCAGACTCATTAAACGACAACCCCTGGCTAAGGCAGTGTCATGTGATGTTATGGGAAAAACTGAACAAGGATCGGAAAATTTAATTGGGGGAATTAATCTGGAAAACGATGATTGGAGTAAAAGTGGATTCTATTTTGGACATTTGGATGAGGATACGCAAGCGAAATTAAAACAATTGATACAGGAATATCAAGATTTGTTCTTGAACGAAAATGATAGGTTGACCAGCACTACCAAGGTAAAACATAGCATAACGTTGGAGCCCGGATCTCAACCCCTTTGTAAAGCACCTTATAGAATTCCATATCATCAACGCGAAGTATTGCAAAAAGAAATCGATAGGTTGTTAGAAGCTGGAGTCATACGACCTTCGTTTAGTCCGTGGTCCGCCCCTGTAGTTTTAGTTACGAAAAAATCACCAACTGGAGAAGAAAAAATAAGGATGTGCATCGATTACAGAGGTTTAAATGGAGTCACAAAAACTGAATATTATCCACTTCCAAATATTTCAGACTTAATTCAGGGATACAAGACCGGAAATGAGGCATTGTTTTCTGTTATTGATGTAGCAGAGGCATATCATCAGATTGACATGGAGGAAAAGGATATTCCCTTGACAGGTTTCAGTACATTTCAGGGACATTACGAGTACGTGAAAATGCCATTTGGGTTGAAAAATGCTCCGTCCACGTTTCAACGATTTATGAATATTACCTTAGCGGGACTGGGAGATCTATGTATGGTATACCTAGATGATATCATCATATTCAATTCAACCGGAAAAGAAGACCATATAGGAAAATTGAGAAAAGTTTTTGAACGACTCAGGGAAGCGAATATCAAATTGAAACCGACAAAATGTAAACTTTTACTGAAAGAAGTGAAATATTTAGGCCACATGATTACTCAACAAGGAGTATTTCCGGATCCAGAAAAAATTGAATCTATTCACAATTTCCCCATTCCGAAAAACATCAAGGGAGTGAGATCATTCCTAGGTTTAGTTAATTGGTATAGGAGATTTATACCTAATGCTGCCGAATTAACTGCGCCACTGACTAATTTAACCAAAAAGGATGTTAAGTTTGAAATTACACCGGAAGTTTTGGAATCTATAAGTAAATTGAAGGATGTGTTGACTTCTGATAAAGTTTTAATATTCCCTGACTTCAGCCAACCATTTATAATAGCTACGGACGCCTCTGGGTTAGGAACGGGAGCGGTACTTAGTCAAATAAGGGATGGGCATGAACGGCCGATAGCATACGCGAGTAGGAATTTCAAAAAAGCTGAGTTGAACTATTCAACAACGGAAAAGGAACTTCTGGGGGTTATTTTTGGTATTCAGACTTTCAGATGTTACCTGTATGGGAAAAAATTCACAGTTATCACCGACCATCGACCACTGAAGTGGTTACTTACAATCAAGGACCCAGGATCTAGGTTGGCCAGGTGGGCAATGACCTTGGCTGAATACGACTTTACGATCATTCACAGGAAAGGTCGACTTCATGGAAATGCTGACGCTCTGAGTCGGATGTTTAATAAGGATGAGCACTTTATTGACATGGAGTACGAGGAATTCGAGGAATACCGGACGGGTCACCGAGTACCGGATATGGAAAATTTGACGGAAAAAGAGGGAAATATTTTTTCGGCTCCAGAACACTGGGCCTTGGCTCACTGCGTATCGAAGGATCTTGCAATGGGAGCGGGAATAGCATTGCAATTCAAGAAAATTTTTGGCTCAGTAGAAAAATTACGTCAACAGGACAAAAACGTCGGGGAAACGGCTGAATTAAATTTACCGGAAAGGAATGTGTATTATTTAGTGACAAAACCGAATTATTTCGATAAACCTTCATATCGGGGCATGTGGAACGCTCTTCGTGATTTAAGAAGATGCTGTGAGAAAAATAAGGACCGCTATTTAGCAATACCTAGGATGGGATGTGGATTGGATAAACTTGATTGGCAAAAAGTATCGGAAATGATTAAATTCATTTTTCATAATTCGAACATGGAAATCGACGTTTACACCGGTGCGGAAGTCATTGCAGCTATTACAGTACAGAATTCGGAATTTATCGAACCTGAGTGGGATCGGGAGAAGTTAAAAGGGCGCAGGAGAACGACGCATACTGTCAGGAAATTAGGAAAGATTTGACTATCAAAGCGGGAGAACAACACGACATGTACTACTTATCAAGGGATGGTATCTTGTATCGTACCGATCAAGAAGGGGATAAATTAATTGTGCCGAGGTCATACGTAATGAAAATAATGGGAGATTTTCACGATTCCCCTTTGGCAGGACATCAGGGACAACAAAAGACTTTAGGTAGTCTAAAACGGAGGTTTTTCTGGCCAAATATGCGTACGGATGTCATCGATTATTGTGCAAGTTGTGATGCTTGTAATCGAAGGAAAACTTCACCTCATCAGAAGAAAGCTCCTTTACAACATTTTACAGCTACTTCTGAACCTTGGGATTTAACGTCAATGGATATTGTAGGACCTCTTGTAACCTCTCTGAACGGAAATCGATACTTACTCACCTTCCAGGACTACTTTACTAAGTATGTTGAGGCCATACCCTTACCAGACCAAAAGGCGGAGACCATTGCTCGAGTTTTTGTTGAGCATGTTATTATTAGACATGGAGCCCCGAGGAAATTATTGACTGACAGAGGAGCGAATTTCACGTCAGCACTATTCAAGGAGGTGTGTAAAATTTTGGGGATCGAAAAGATCCAAACCTCTAGCTATGCACCCACATCAAATGGACAGATAGAGAGAATGCATAGAGTTCTGAAGGATATGTTGGCCCAATACATTAGTGGTAACCAACGAGACTGGGATAGCTGGATACCTTTTGTTTTAATGGCATATCGTGGAAGCATTCACAACACGACAGGGTACAGTCCATATTTTCTTTTACATGGGAGGGACCAAGTTCTCCCTATAGATAGTTTTTTAGAGTCTGGGAGACTTCGGTATGATTACGATGACAATTATGCTGCAGAATTGTTAGAGAGGTTAAGGGTGGTGTACAGAGACGTGTACCGAAATACGGAGGAAGCTAAGTGTGCGAGAATCAAAAGGTACAACAAGAAAACGGTTGAGCATCAATTCAAGTTAGGTGATTTGGTATATCTGAAAATGATGAATTTGAAAAAGGGTTTATCGAAAAAATTAATGAAAAGTTGGGATGGGCCTTATAGGATTATTGAGATGGTTGGTCCGGTAACATGCAAAATCAGACAATGCGGAGGACGAGATGAACAGACTGTTCATGTGAATAGGTTAAAACGCTTCATCACTAGAAAAATGGGTAGAAGCTCGCCAAATAGGGAATATGAAGTATTAGAGCAACAGGAGCAACAGGAATCTGAAGATGAACAAGATCAAAGGGGTAGATTTCACCCAATGATGATACCCCAATGGGACAGGGTTCTGAACGGGTTCAAGAAGGATTTTCTAGTGAAGAAAGCGAAGAGGAAGTTGAAGTTGAGGAAAGTTCTGATGATGACTACAGAACTGAACAAGTACAGCTGAGGAGATCTAGTAGAGTGAGGAGATCTCCCGACAGATTAGGGAGTTGGGAATACTACTAAGTCCCTAGATCAAAGGGTAGCATGGGACATCGCCTCTTCAGTCCTCAGGAAATTTGAATCGGTTCCTGCTCAATGTAGATTCTAGGGGTTCATCACACCCGGTGAACCGTTATCTAAACCACTCCCCTTCCCTTTTTTTTCATTACTACATCCCTATTTTTTCTTGATTTTTTTTCTCAGTTTTTAAATTGAAATTCAGAAGAATTTTAGAGTCAAATGAATTCCATGAAAATTAAAGTTTCATGGAGATGAATGGACGGAATAAAAATTATCGTTTTGGTCTCTACTATAGTAAGGTGAAGGAGAGCACAACGTTTTGAAAACGCTATGTAGTTATGTTCCTCAGCGATAGGATAATTTAAAAGTTGATTTTGAAAACACATACTTATGTTGCTAATTTATATTTTTTGTGGATCAATTATTGATTTTTTTTCCCATTATGTTGCATAATGTTTGTGGATTGTTGAATAAAATATTTGTATATATTCGAACATAAATGAGGTTCTTGAAATATTTTTATATAGGTTATTTTAATTTCGGATTTAGAGACAATAATTATTTGACCCAGTTGTTTTGTTTGTGCGTTCATTCACCTCAGATGACTAGGTTACCAGATGCAGTCCCTAAGCCAGTCATCGTGCCATCAGCAAGGAACTAACCTTTGTTGTGACCGCCTAAATAGCACCCAATATCTATATTTCTCCCGTGAAAACCGATACAAGGGACTAAAGTATCCCATACACTGTCGGTCGAATTTGTGATGCCGTGCTAGTGCCCATAAACTAAACAGACTATAAAATAGTGTATCGAACGAAGTCGAACGTTTACGGATATTATGAACTTTTGAGCCAAATGTGAAGTAAAATGATTTGTCGTAATAATAACTGAGTTAGGCAGTTCATAATTAACATTGCCTTGAGAAAAGCGCGAGATCCCAATTATGAAGACAAAAATGGAGCAAGGAAATAGTTACAGAAGGCAGCGAGAAGCGGAAAAGCGTTTTTTTTAGTAGAAGCAGTCTAAGAAGGATGACCAAATCAGTGGAGGAGTTGAGCATATTGGAAACAGAAGAAGAAACCTCAGAATGAAGAAAAAGAGGACATTGTGTTAAGAAATATAGATTGAATATAGAGATGAATCATACTCTGTTTAGACACAATACCAATATATGTTTTGTGGAAGGTTCGATTGGGAGATAATCTCCGCCAATCTCAGTTAGGTTACGCCACTGGTTCGAGAAGACGTTCGTGTTAAGACAATTATAAGTTCGGTGAAGTGCGACATGGGTGTATCAAATTTCCATTTGTGATAGACAAATACCTCGAATGGACATCGACTGAGCAGTGCCGTGCATATATCCCTCGAACTGATCGATAATAATGGACGATAAAATAAATGTTCGAAAACCCATCTGACGAAAAACCATGGGTTTTTTTTTAATATTGGGTTGCTATTAGAAGGTGGTTTACTAAAGGTTATTTCTATAATATGGTTTTACAATAGTAGGAAACGAGAAGGAACGAGATTCTACCAAGGAAGTGCGTGAAATTTTATGTGAAAGTCAATTGCGAAAAAGTGTCGGTGTAAGATGAACACCCCTGTGGTTTCTGTATTGGTTTTGTAGAATATTGTATTAGTATATCTATGGGTAATGATAATCTGTTCATAGTTTGAATTGCATGATTTTGTTTTGAGTTTGGCGCTGAAGGAACATACCACTGTAGTTTGCGAAAATAGTAATGTGTAGTCATGTGTTTTTAATTGTTATTTTAGCATTTTGATTTTTTTTGTATATGTGTGTTGAGAGGAAAAGTATTGGCTCTGTAATGCCAAGACTTTTTCATTGGGGAGAGTGATGTAATACCTGGGAATATAAATATTATCCGCAGTATTGAGAAAAGAGAATTTCGAAACATTTAAGCTTAAAAGCCAGATGGCCCCATACATAGAACCTATTTCGTGTAACTTGATCCTGGGGTAAACAAATGGGTTCGTTATTGTGCGACCCGTCGAACTGTTTACAGTACGAACACTTAGTCGATCTATTTTATGTTCTGTGGTCGATACTTTGGTTTCAGCATATTTTGAAGGACCGATAATTAATAGGGTGATAATGTGCAGTTTTTTCGTGTTAAGTGGCCATGGGAACGCTTGGTTCCCAAGGAAGAAAATAGTTGATGTGGCGTTTTTCTATTGGGTAGGTCAAAGTCCAAAATGTCGAGAAAGGGGAAATTTTCGAAGAAGGGGGACGCTACAGAGCTTAGAAGGTTTTTGAAAAAGGTTTTAAGAGTCAGTTATCGTTTAGCGGTACTCGGTTAAGGTTCCTCAGGGAGGAAGTCTTCGGTCAAGAGTTACGGTTAGGGGGCTCGTTGGAGGAGTCAGTTTTAGGTCAGTCAGTGACGGTTAGGAGGCTCATTGGAAGAGTCTCAGGGAGTTGTGGTCAGAGTTTGGGGTTTAGAGTCACGTCGGAAAAATCGGTGGTACTTGGGCGTTCGAGGAAAACGTCGAGCGGAGGCTTAGTTAAATTCGCGAATTGTGGTGTTCGGGAGTGTAAAAGCAGAGCATACGTTTGTGTTTGTTCCCAGGTCAATAAAAAATAGGACGGGAAAAGGTAGGACTGTCCCATATTGAACACTAGGTGTATTCCCAGGTAGAACGGCGAGTCTCCCATTTGTTAGCTTTAGTTCTTTTCCAAGATTCATAACTGATAACAGTTTTTTTTCTTTTGGTGATTGTTCAGAACAGAGTCTTCTTCAATAGATTAGTTGTATATATTTATATGGGTGTTTTTTTTTATGTTTCCTAACTCCTCAGAAAAAGTTAACAGTAAGACTCCCTCTTCGTGCAGGGAGCACGGATCAACGTTTTCTTTCTGGCCTTAGGGTAGAAAAGAGAATTCCAATTATTTCAATTAGAAAAGTACATAGGTCGACTTGTACATCTGGTGACAGCGGTGGGATGTTACTTTTCTGAGGAAAAGGAATAGAAGAACGGAATTGACGTTTAAATTCGGTAATTTTTGGTTTTTTTTTTGAGCTAGTTTATTGAGCGAGATGCGGAAGTTTGAATTATAGGATAGTTTATTCGGAAATACTTCAAATCTTTTTTTTTTAGAAAATTCGTTGAGATAACCTCGAGGAATACACCTATTAATATAATCATTTTTTTTTTCAGCTTGATTTGTTTATTGATTTTGGTTTGTGCGATTAATGATTGTTTTTAATATGTTGGAGGGCGGCGTCTTTGAAATTTATATTCAAATTTCACTAAATTAAATTCGGTTTTCTTGAAAAATTTTTTAAACATTCGCGTTTGAGATCAGTCAGGTTGTGCAAGTTAATTGAGTCCATATTTTTTTTTTTGGAGAAAAAATTTCTAAAATTCATATCACAATTTTTTTTTCTTTTCCCTTGTTTTGTCAAAATGTTGCACACACCTGACCCAAATTCCTCAAATATCATGAGAAGCGTTGGAATGTATTCACTAGGTATGATAGCGACTACCTTAGATAATTTTTCTGGCAAGGAAGCGGCCAGATATTTTGATAAATTAGAATTGAGGTCTAAATTAGATAGTTGGACGGAAGAGGAAACTCTGAAACTTTTTAAGTTCAAACTCATAGGGGAAGCGTACACCTTTTTTAAGTCCGACCCTGTGCTGGATACACTGAATTATCAAGATTTGAAAACTCGATTACTACAGAAATTCACACCATTTCGATTACCTGGGGAAAATCAATGGAACTTGAGCAGGTGTTACCAAAAACACGACGAGGATGTTTCCTCATTTTGCACACGGCTCAGAATAATAGGGGCAAACTTATTGCGAAAGATTTGGAGGGAGCCGCTGCAGGGGAGGAGGCTGGGATAAAAAAGAAAAATAAGGATCTAGTGTTAAATCAATTTAAAATGGGTTTGAGGAAAGATTTGATGAAGGAAACGGGGGTTATGTTATTGCGAGAGGAGGATTTGGACTTAGAGAAAGCAGAGGAGTTGGTGAAACTTCAGGAGACAACTTTTATGATGTTACAAGGCCGTACTTCAAACATTAGAATATCGTCGGTTGAGAACGAGGAAGATGATTTTGGGGAAATTAACCATAAAAGGGTAAGCTGGAAGAGTCCAAGCAATAACAGGGGAAATGGATGTTACTCTTGCGGCAAACCAGGACATTTCGCGAGGGAATGTCGAGGAAAGCCTAGAAGAGGAGTTCAAAGCGAATGTTATTTCTGTCACGAAATAGGGCATTTTCTTAGAGAATGTCCCAGGAGGACCGGTAGAGGAGGTGAGAGTCCAGAGAACTCGGGTTACAGGAATTGGAGGACACAGACAAGAGAAGGAAGAGAACAACGAAACTCTCGAGAATTTAGGGGAGAAGAAAGGCAGAATTTAAACGGAAACGGCCAAAGTCCCACCGCCAGGACGGAAGCCAGGGATATGTAAGGCGGAATGATGAAGGGGGATGTCAAGGGGACATTTATATGGGGGGAGAAGAAAAAGACAAAAACAAATTATGGTTATTCCCGAAATAAATTTGGTTAAGACAATGGATGTACCTCACCTAATTAAATTAAATTTTAAGTTTTAAGAGTCAGTTATCGTTTAGCGGTACTCGGTTAAGGTTCCTCAGGGAGGAAGTCTTCGGTCAAGAGTTACGGTTAGGGGGCTCGTTGGAGGAGTCAGTTTTAGGTCAGTCAGTGACGGTTAGGAGGCTCATTGGAAGAGTCTCAGGAGTTGTGGTCAGAGTTTGGGGTTTAGAGTCACGTCGGAAAATCGGTGGTACTTGGGCGTTCGAGGAAACGTCGAGCGGAGGCTTAGTTAAATTCGCGAATTGTGGTGTTCGGGAGTGTAAAAGCAGAGCATACGTTTGTGTTTGTCCCAGGTCAATAAAAAATAGGACGGGAAAAGGTAGGACTGTCCCATATTGAACACTAGGTGTATTCCCAGGTAGAACGGCAAGTCTCCCATTTGTTAGCTTTAGTTCTTTTCCAAGATTCATAACTGATACCAGTTTTTTTTCTTTGGTGATTGTTCAGAATAGAGTATTCTTCAATAGATTAGTCGTATATATTTATATGGGTGTTTTTTTATGTTTCCTCACTCCTCAGAAAAAGTAACAGTAAGACTCCCTCTTCGTGCAGGGAGCACGGATCAACGTTTTCTTTCTGGCCTTAGGGTAGAAAGAGAATTCCAATTATTTAAATTAGAAAAAGTACATAGGTCGACTTGTACACTAAGATGTGAAAGTCATAGGAAAAAAAAGGAACTTAATCGGACTATTTTTGTTGTTTGTTATCAGCCTGGAAGACGGATAGGCTGAAAAATCATTGAAACTAGATAAATTTGTTTTTTTAAATTTATGGTAAATTAATCTTCAAAATGGTATTTTTAATTGATTCAAATTGAAATTCCTGTAAAACAAATGTAGCTTGTGTAATTTATCCAATGATTTTGGTCTCCCACCACTAATGGAAAATGTAAACATTCGTCAGATATGCTAATTGTGAAATTACCTGTTTTGGGATAGAAAATAAGAGGCTCGTAATACTGAAAATTACTTTTCACTTCAATAAATTTTCTGAATCCGTGATTCCATTTTGAATACATTATCGAAAATGTTCTAAAAAGTAACGTGTCAATTGCAAGAAGCTACTCGAATTTTCTTGTTTTATTTGTCATGCCTCTTTTGAAAGTTTTTGACTCCATTCTGTTTTGTTGTTGGTTTCCTTCGCATATACCAGCTCTTTGTAAAATCTCCAAATAAAAAATCGATGGGGTTGAGGTCTGGCTATTCGATAAGCCCTGCACGCCCAATCCATCTTTCTGGATTCGATTTTTTTATTTGGAGATTTTCAAATAGCTGATGTACTCGAAGGGAACCAACAACAAAACAGAATTGAGTCAAAAACTTTCAGAAGCGGGATGAAAAATAAAACAAGAACATTCGAGTAGCTTCAGGCAATTGACACGTCACTTTCAAGAACGTTTTCGATAATGTATTCAATTAGCCCCATTTCGCACCAAGCCAGTCCAGTCCAGTCGAGTCAAGTCACTTCAGGATTGGAACTAAAGGGTCTTTCAATAAGGACGGGTCGATTTTGACATGAAATAAAAAAGGCCGTGTGTGAGATTTTAACGATTTTTTTTTTTATTTGAAAGAGCTATATATGCCATTATGTGTGGAAAATCACATCGTTTAAATGTCCGCCGCGGCTTCTCACGGTGGCACGAATTCGAGTTGTCCAATGTTCAACAACTCTGCCGCATAGTTCGGTTGAATTTCAGCGATAGCCTGAGCTATGTTGACTTTAAGGGCATCGGTCGATTGTGGCTATTGGTATAGACCTGCGACTTAAGAAAACCCCACAAAAAAAGTCTAAAGGTGATAAGTCGCAGGATCTCGGTGGCCAATTCACGTCACCTCTGCGAGAGATAACCATGCCCCAAAGCGTTCATGCAAAAGATCCATGGTGGCATCCGCTGTATGGCTCGTAGCGCCATCCTGCTGAAACCACATGTCGTCTAAGTGTAGATCGTCCAATTTGGGCCAAAAGAAATCGGTGATCATCCTTCTGTACCGTTCGCCTGTGACGGTAATGGCCTCAGCAACATCGTTTTCAAAAAAGTACGGACCAATAACAATAGCAGCGATGTTCTCGGCCGATCTGGCGGTCTTTGCACGTACGGGTGTTGGCAGATTGTTTATTGAACCGGTCGATTCGAATTTGGCCACCAAACGTTGGAGAGTCGACTTTGAAGGACCACCTCGTCTGCCGTAAAATGGGCACGTAACGTTTGCACTAACGAACACTCATTTTGGTAATACATTTTTAACATTTGGACGTGTTGCTCAACCGTGTAACTTGCCATGGTGATTTGGCATTACTAACTGAATAAAAAAATATAGGTTAGAAAGACGACGTTAAAACAACATGGCCGCCACAGGCTGCCAACATCGACCCGTCCCTATTGAAAGACCCTTTATTAACTTCGTTTAAAATCGTTTAAAACAAAGGAATGTGAAATCTAGTTTCATACTAGGCCCTAGATTTCCCATTCCATTTGTTTTAAACGATTTTAAACGAAGTTAATAGTTCCAATCCTGAAGTGACTTGACTCGACTGGACTGGACTGGCTTGGTGCGAAATGGGGCTTAGAGGCACGGATTTTGAAAAACTATTGAAGTGAATAATAATTTTCAGTATTATGAGCCTTTCAATTTCTACCCCAAAACTGGTCATTTCACAACTAGCAATTCTGACGAATGTTAACATTTCCCATCAGTGGTGAGAAATATTGTTTAATTAGAGGAACTACATTTGTTTCGAAGAAATTTCAGTTAAAATCAATATAAAATTCCATTTTAAAATTAATTTACTATAAAAATGAAAAAAAATTTTTTTGAGTTTCAATGATTTTCAGCCTATTCACCTTCCAAGTCTGATTACAGCGAGAAAAGTCCGATCAAGTGTCTTTTTTTTCCTATGAATTTCGTAGCTTAGGACTCCGCAAAGTTTTTAAACTCAGCCAAAAAATAAAAAAACATCTTTTTTATTTCTGAATCGAAAATGAATGCATGGGAAAATATTAATTTTCAAATCTACCTGGCAAAATACATTGAAAAAAATTCGAAAAAATCATAACTCGAGAACTACAAAAATTCGCATTACATACATGAGATATTTTTGGATAGCCACAGGTCTGAGGAATCTAAAAATAATTTATGACGCCAATCGCCTGGACACCCTGTATATGTGGTTTCGAAAATATTGAGGAAATATTAACATTTTTCCAATAGGTTTCTATATCCTATTCTTTACATTTCAAAGCTTTAATCATATCCGTTCTAGATTTACCGTGTTCACGGCTGGACCGAATCTTTTTTCACCTTCATCTTTGAGTCCAACCGAGTCGACAAAGACAAGAGACTACTTATCCAGCTAAAAAATCGAATATCTTCGAGTTTTTTCATGTTAGAGCTATGTCTACATTAGAGAAGTGGAATAATTGGTCAGCAGTCGCTCTCTGTCGTCAGAAACATTCTTTATACTTGCAACTATCAGTAAAAAAATTTTCTTCCCTCTTTCAAAATGTTCGCCATTTTGAACAGCACTCAGAAAACAATCATCGATGTATTTTTTTGAGCTGAATCTTATTATAGCAGCCCGGATCATTTTGAGATCAATAGTTGACTGATGGGATTTTCAATTTACATGAATTCTGCTCAATTTTTTACGTTTCAGTTTTCCACAACGTCAGCCATAACACAAGATCTTTGCACTTTGAAATCGATAAAAATAAAAATCATGCCATCCGTGTAAATCTTATGATCCCATTCTCCAAGGCAGTGCTACTCACTATTTTTTTTTCATAACAAGTATGGATCATCTCTCTATACATAAGTATTGAAATAACTACCAGACACAACAATCAGATCAAATATACCATAATCAACCTTTTTTATTGTTTCCAGGAGGGCAATTATTTATGTATATATCATTATAATCTACTTTTGATTCTGAAAGGAAATAATTCAGGTTAAACAGACGCGACGGTTGCAAGGTTGACCAGCTAAGCAGGTGGATTTCAGCAACCGCAAAATGATTACGATAAATGATCGATGTCAATACTCTTTTTGTTGTTGAATAATATGATTTCGAATGGGTAAACGAAAAACAATCCAATATGGATTACAGTGAAATATATTCAGGTATTTTCACTTTATTGACCAAAATTCCAAAGTGATGCGATATGATGTACCTAACAATGATTTATTGAACAGAATGCTTGTACGAAAATCTGTGAAGATTTCAACTTCCAAGGGAAAGAGCTCATTGATGGCCCAAATCAAATCGTTTTGAGAGTGTATGCTCTA
Organism: Propylea japonica; assembly: GCA_013421045.1. Lineage (NCBI taxonomy): Eukaryota > Metazoa > Arthropoda > Insecta > Coleoptera > Coccinellidae > Propylea > Propylea japonica. The sequence goes on from CM024241.1 coordinate 80,804,669, forward strand.
TACAGGGTGTCTGTAAACAAATGCATTTCATTGTATGTTCCATAGAATTAATATTCTAAGATATTGTTTATGCACAAAATTGGTTTTGTCATTTATGCTCATTAATCGAAAGAAAGTTCTATTTGTGAAATTGAAATATTATGAATATAATTTAGTAATTAAACCTTCAGAAAGATGTATAGAACATCTTTATCTCCTGTCACAGACATACAATATCTTGAAATGTTCATTCTATGGAGCATTTAAACGATGGAATGAAATGAACAGTGATCATAACTTCTTGTAAGTTTTTATTTTTTCCGAGAAAAGTATCGACTGTATCGAAATTTTGCAGGGGACTTTTTTCCACAGAATTGAATGAGAAACCATGAGATAATTTAATTTTTCGAAAATCTATATCATGAAAACAATTTTTGAATGAAAATCATAGGGGGTTGTTATTTCCAACCCCTAATAAAAAAGTTATGAGATCTAAAAAAATTGTGTGAGTAACATTTGCTTGTGCTTTTATTTTTAGTTTTATGACTCAATGTTTTTTAAAATCCGTAAAAAAATTAAAAACTTTCAACTCGTCATCGCCTTTATGCTGTATCTTGGAAGAGGGGTCGATTTCGAAAATAATTTATATGAACTAGGTACTCCTGCTTATTTTCATTGAGGAATCATCTCCCAAAGTCCGTCGCAATTGTTTGCAGACTGCCAAATTTTTACAGGATTCGCTGGTTCGTGAAAAAATCTTCGGGTGTTTCATTAGAAAATTCTACATTTGGTCAATGAAACCAAATGTACATCATACCATATTATTGGTTTACGATCAATAATTGATATCTAAGGCGTGATAGTACATAACAAAAGAAAAAAAAATAATCATAATTTCCATTGAATTATTTGATAGGATATAGTCACATAGAGTTTGAAAGAAGTAGAATTCACGGAAGAAGAGAATCTGGTCTCAACTATAAATTCAATTTTTTAGATTCATAGTTGTTTAAGACAGGTCTATATTTTATGTTCTGTGGACAGGTCTAGTGACAGTCTTTCATTAAACCATTATCAATGATCATAAAATGAGTGATCATATTCTGGCCCAATACACTTTTGGAATTTTAGAACATTAACGTATAACGATATTTTTTCATTGGAATGAACCTATTCCTATCTATTCTACAATCAATGTTTCAAAAATTCGGATTATAAGTGAAATTATTGTTCAACATGCTTTAATAACTCGATATCATTCATTATTAGTTTTAGGAGAAATAACTACTAGTTGTCAAATTTTATTTAATTAATTGGAGAATGAAAAGTTGCCCAATCAGAGAAATCGGTTTCTTTTTCTATCGAATATGTCTGATGAATAATCAATAAGATAAACAATATTAATACATATATGCAGATCTACAACTGTTAATCGTTTCTTTATGACAGATTATTTTTCCTCTTTGGGTTATAGCATAAAGTTGTTGAACTCTACTGAGTTATGACAAAAAATAGGATGTTGAGGAAGAGTATGGATTACCAAACTTTGTTTCAACATATATTGGAATTTAGAGATATAATTCTACAATTACTTTCCAAAATGTTAGAGTATGTGATTCTGATCCCTTCTGATTTGGGGTTTTCAAACAAGTGCTATATCGTTTTGCCCAAATTTTCGAATTTTGAGCCGAAAGTAGTCTCACGTTCGACTCCCTGATGACGAATCCGTGTTCAAATTGAATTCTGTCCGTGGGGCCGTCCGGCCGGCCGTAATCACTTTCGAAGGAATTGTCCTAGAGACTTAAGATTTTCATACAGGGTGTTCCACAAAATATGGCCATTCGAAATTTTTGTTCCTCAATATCTAGATAAAACGAAACCAATCGAAATGAAATTTTGCGACCACATTGAAGATACTCATAATGAGCCTCATGCAAAAAATGTTGCCGTAGTGTTAACAGAACCATAGAAAATTCGATTGGAATATTGAAAAGAAGAATCTTTATATTTCCATAACACGACATCCGTTTCGAGTGAAATTTATTTGTGAATGAAGATTGATAATACTGAATGTTCATGCAAAATTTTAAGAGGATCGCATCATTAGAACCATAGAATTTGATTTTTCATTAATTATTATTGATTTTACATATTTCATATTTTGTGAATAATTTCCAGAATTAATTCCGATCGTGTTGAGATTTTGCATTCATATACTTAGCATGAATCTCAAGTCCTAGTAATAGTATAACTGCTCCACCAATGTTCTAAATTTTCAATACTTATAGGAGGTACCCATTACCAATAAAAATTATTCTTCGAGGGGGGTGTGAGGGGCTTTATTGAACAGGAGAAGGCGTGGTACAGAAAAGTAAATACTGGTTCA